>PVIC010000049.1:0-198046 GCA_004025085.1 Thryonomys swinderianus
CACCATGGATTCGGAGCCTTCTTGGGCCACCACCCCTACCCCACTGGGCACCCTCTCTGCCCTCAATGCCACCACGCCCTGGCTCGGCCGGGATGAAGAGCTGGCCAAGGTGGAGATTGGCGTCCTGGCCACTGTCCTGGTGCTGGCTGCAGGGGGCAACCTGACGGTGCTGCTGATCCTGGGCCTGCGTGGCCGGAAGCGCTCCCGCATGCACCTGTTCATGCTGCACCTGGCTCTGACCGACCTGGGTGTGGCCCTCTTCCAGGTGCTGCCCCAGCTGCTCTGGGACATCACCTACCGATTCCGGGGCCCCGACCTCCTTTGCCGGGCCATCAAATACCTGCAGGTGCTCAGCATGTTTGCCTCCACCTACATGCTGCTGGCCATGACGCTGGACCGGTACCTGGCTGTCTGTCGGCCCCTGCGCAGCCTCCAGCAGCCCAGCCAGTCCGCCTCCCCGCTCATCGCTGCTCCCTGGCTGCTGGCCGCCGTCCTCAGCCTCCCTCAGGTCTTCATCTTCTCCTTGCGGGAGGTGATCCAGGGCTCGGGGGTGCTGGACTGCTGGGCTGACTTCCGCTTCCCCTGGGGCCCCCGGGCCTACATCACCTGGACCACCATGGCCATCTTTGTGCTGCCTGTGGCCACGCTCACAGCCTGCTACAGCCTGATCTGCCGAGAGATCTGTAAGAACCTAAAAGTCAAGACCAAGGCCAGGAGGGAGGACAGAAGCGGCTGGAGGGCGTGGGACGAGCCCCCACCCTCGGCCCCCGCTGTGGCCACTCAGGGGCTGCCATCTCGTGTCAGCAGCGTCGGCACCATCTCTCGGGCCAAGATCCGCACCGTGAAGATGACCTTCGTCATCGTGCTGGCCTACGTCGCTTGCTGGGCCCCCTTCTTCAGTGTCCAGATGTGGTCTGTGTGGGACGAGAACGCCCCAGATGAAGGCAAGTGTGTGGTCTGCGTGGGGTGAGAGGGTGAAGACCCCGAAGGGTTAGGCTGAAGATGAGGGTTCCGGCAGGAGCACAGCGCCTCCCATGCCAGGCCCATGACCAATGAGTAAATAGTAGTTAAATGGGTACTTGTCTTAATTTTCTGTTGCTATAACAGAATATCCAAGACTGAGTAATTTAAAAAGAAAAGTAATTATTTTTTACTGCTGGAGGCTGGGACATCCCAGGTCAGGGGGCCGCAGCTGGTGAAGGTCTTGCTGGAAGGGGCTCTGGACAGGGTCCCAAGGTGGTGCAGGGCGTCCAGCGACAGAGGAAATCATAGGGACAGGCAACTTGGGCGTTACAACAAACTCATCACCAGGGCACAGCCCCATGCCTGGGTCACCTCCCAAGGTACCCCTGCAAGTCCCACGATGACTTTGCGGGTGACGTTTCCAACACCTTAACTCTGCGAGACAAACATTCAAACCACAGCGCTGTCCCATGTGAAAAAGAAATTGTGCTCTTCACCCAGCCTACCAGGGCTGCACATCTTCATGGGGAATGTCCCAATGTTTCAGTTCTTATGACCTGTGTAACGATTTTAACATACTGCATGGCATTCGGGCAGTGGCAGGTCAGCCCAGGCGACTTCTGGTTCACTAGAAGTTCGGGGGATAGAGGGTGACAGGACTGAGCGAGATTTGCAAAGGGTCTGGTCCGGCCCGACAGTCTGCCGCCTGGAAGCGGACTCTCCTGGCACACCTCCCTCCCACGCCAGGGCGTGAGTGTGCCTCCTCAGCAGGCGACACCAGTCAGTTCACACCAGCCTCTTGGTTTTATCAGTGAGGAAGCAGGCGCAGGGGGCACCATGACTTGTGGGGAAGGACAAAATGAAGAGGAGAGCCCGGGTCTTGTGTCTCCTTGTGTTTTCCCTCAGCGTCCTGCCCAGTACGCTGGTTCTAAAAGCGGCTGTCCAAGGAGGGAGGAACCTCCGTCTTCCATGAGACCGTGGTCCGCGTGGCACACGGGAGGCCTCACAGCCCTGAGTGCTGGGTGCTGCCCGATGGTGGGGCCGTGGAGGCAAGCTTGTTCTCGGGAGGCTCAGGACCGGGTGGGCAGCTGAGCACTGCAGAGTGGCCCCTCCCAGACAAGAGTGGAGCCTGGGGACAAGCAGATGAGGACCTGTCGCGAAGGTGGCTATGCCCAGGAGGGCCCGCTCTGCCACACATCTCATAGTGCCTACGGTTCAGGGAACGTGTGCAGGGGCTGCATACTATGTGTGCAGTACGCACCTGCCTCAGGGAGAACCGCTCAGGCCTCCTCGCGGGAGGTGTCCAGGAACTCACTGTCCAGCAGGGTAAAGCTACCAGCTCCTACCAGTCTGTACGGAGTTGTCTTCTTCCCTTGAGTTTTTTGTTTTTAAACCATTTGTTCATCTCACAACACACTGAAGCCGAATACTTGGCTTTTCTGGAAGAGGAAAGAGAGGAAGGCTATTTATGAGTTTACCATAGTCATGCAGGAAAGATGCAAAAATATCCCAACCTAGGATGGTCCGCTGGGTCCCCTCTGAACCACCCTTTTGACATCAGTTTGGATAAAAGGATATTTGCAAATTATTTTTTAAGCAGTGAGCATGTTAAATCCAACTGAATTCATGGGATCTTGGCATATGACCTCTCCCAGCACCAACCACAGCTGAGTTAGAACAAATGGTCCAAAATGCCACTACTAGGAGGAGAGGGAGTCAGGGCCTGAGCTGAGGGTTTATGGGCCAGGCCTTAGCCACGCCATAGCTTTCCTCCCAACAGCCTCGCTTAGCCACTGGTGCCAGAGGTGATGGGGTGCTTCCCTTATCGAGGAGCCCACAAGGACATAAGGATCTTGATAGTTGGTATAGGCATCGCTGCTTCCACTTCAAGCCTGTCCCCACGTGCATCATGATTTACAACCTGCCAGAGGCATCTCTAAGCAGGGGATGAGGGACAGTGTGTTACCCTACAATGGCCTCTTAGAAAAGTAAGAGCCCTTTGGGCTGAAATTCACTACTTTAAAACTTACTTTTAGGTGGGCAAAACTCTCTTCCACAGCCTGCTGGCCTCCTGGCCTCTCGGCTCCAAGTCTTTGGTTTGAGTCTGGAGTCTGTGTACTCACCCCAGCCTTGCGGCACTGTTGGCTGTTTCTACCTGGACTGGTACAGCAGGTTTTTCCCTCAAGGGCTGAGAAGTGGAGCCTACATGGCCGCTGGTACCCTCGCAGCAATCTCCAGCCCCTGCATTGGTCCTGGCTCAGAGAGCCAAAGCAAACCATTGCTTCCTAAACCCAGGTCACCCCCCCCCCCCCCGCAGCGCCATGCTGCTGCCTTCCTACACCAGGGACTGTCCCAGAATTCCAAGAGGCAGGAAAGACCCATGGGCTTTAGGAGGATGTATATCAGGTTTAGGACTCCTGTCTAAAGGAAGAGCATTGAACAAAGAGAAGCTGCAGCTCTTACAGAGTCGATCAGAAGGTGGGGGCCTTTCTAGTGACGTGAGGCTGAGTTGCACTCAGGGGAGTCTACAGAAGAAAACAAAAAGCAAGTTAGTCATGTCTCACTCGATGACAATTTTGGTTTTTGTGAATCCTGTGAGAAGAGAGCGCTGTTAACTTTGTTTATAGGGTATAGTCGCCAATCTCTTCAGTATCTTCAGTTTTTAAAGGTTGTGAAAGCTTTGTTTATAAGAATATAACTGCCTTATCTGGGCGTGGTGGCTCACACCTGTCATCTCAGCACTTGGGAGGCAGAGGCAGGAGGATTGCTGTGAGTTTGAGACTTGCCTGGGCTACATAGTGAGCTCAGGGCCAGCCTGAACTACAAAGCAAGACTGTCTCAAAAAAAAAAGTATGTGACTTCCCTATCAGCACGGGGCAGTGGGGGGAGAGCCAGCCTTGAAGGAAAGCAGATTCTTGAGAAGTAGGTGTCTCATGATTCTTTTAGCAAGAATCTTGTTGTTTGCCACCTGTAGCATAACAAGGGGTTACAGTTAAGGGGAGGTGGAGGTGATCTGAGGTGGGGGAAACTGGCCAGGCCTGTTTGTCTGTAAGGCCTGCTTCAGGACCCAGGGCGGGTGGACCTAGAGCACGCTGTATGAGATGTGCATGAGGCTGGCTCACCCGCAGCTTGGATGGCGCCTGATAGCCTGGGCATGTGAGCTGAGTCTTTGACTCTGCCAGGTGGGGTCTCTGCGGGACCTGTGCTGGAGATGGAGGCCTGGGCCCAAAAGGCAGCTCTTCTCCACTGTGCTGGAACACCTGGGAAGGCTGCCCCTGAGCATCCTGCCGATTCTGACCTTCTTCCAGGATTCTAACCCTCCAAAGAGCTCACTAACTCGGTGTCGCCTGTGCCAGAGCTGCCCCAGGTGACCTGGCCAGGGCTGGGGCCCGTCCCAGCAGCTCTCCTGCTGGTGTGAGGAATTTCAATTCATCCTTGGGAAGCAAATGCCTGGAAGGAACTGTATGAGTGTTTTGACTGCCCAGGAGAGAAATTCGTTCTTCCCTGCAAGAGGTGCATTCTAGTTCTGAGAACACGAGCGGCGCTGGCCTAGAGCGGGACACTCAGGTGCCCCATCCCGAGTCCGTCCCTCTGCCCCGGAGGTGACGGGAGAGGGACCTGCAGATGAGTCGTGCTCCACTCTCTCCCCATCAGGTCTTCAGTCCAGGTCTGCCGCCAGAGCCTGTACTCACATGACAGGATGGGTGGGATCACCCCAAAAACAAGGGAGGCCAGAATGCAGATGGTAACATGAAGCCATGATTTATGACAGAGGTTGGAACAGGGCTGCAAGGAACCAAACCTTGGTTACTTTTCCTGAGTGTTTTATAGACGTGTCTCCCCCTCGGTTTATGCCATTAAGGGATTCATGGTCTAGATTCTAGAACAAAACCAGCTTCTCCCATGTGGACCGGTTCCAGCCCTGACAATATTAACCTAAATTCAACTGGGACAAGTTTCAGCTCCTTGCCTCGTAGTTGGAAAATATAAACAAACCCAAAATTCAGGAAAGTGAAACTCTAGAGTCAGGGCCATGTTCAGGCTGCAGCTGTGTCCTCTCTGACTGCGAGTGAAGCCTTCCCTTCTCGGCATCCTTACTTGGTGACGCTCTCCTGGGTCCTCACTGTCACCCTGCGGTTTCCTGTTTCTCTCTGGCCAGATTCCACCAACATGGCGTTCACCATCTCCATGCTTCTGGGCAACCTCAGCAGCTGCTGCAACCCCTGGATCTACATGGGCTTCAACAGCCACCTGCTGCCATGCTTCCTGTGTCCCCCGGCCTGCTGCAGGGCGGCCCGCCCCCGGCTGAACAGGCAGCTCTCCAATGGCAGCCTGTCCAGCCGCCACACCATGCTGCTGACCCGCTCCAGCTGCCCGGCCACCCTCAGCCTGGGCAAGAGGCCTGGGCCCACAGGGTCCCTGAAGGACTCAGAGCGGGAAGGTGGCGAGCCCACCACTGAGACCAGCACCCTTTAGAGAGGACTCTCTGGTATCTGGCTCTGCCCCATGGTGAGCAGAGCCTCTGTCCCTCCTGGGCACGGCTGTGAGGAGAGCCCAGACTGAGCCAGGGTGAGGGGCCGCGATGGTCGTCCCTACCTTTAATGCCACAGCTGCTCCTAGTGTGAAGACAGAGAGAGCCAGGACAGTCAAACTGCCCACTTGCCTGGTCTGGAGAACATGCCCACCTAGTAGACATGGTGCCCCTGATTGGGGGCAAGGTTGGAGTGGCACTGGTGTTAGGACTCAGGCTGGCCTCATGCCTTGGCTACCTGTCTCTGCTCTAACCTGACCAACACATCCCAGTCCAATCAGGAGAAGGTAGAAGTGGGTGGGTAAATTGAGCCCAGGGCTTTCCCCCTGAGCTTCGTTCCCAGTGCTAAAAATAAACAAACAGGGTCTCCTTAAATGTCTGGGTCCAAACTTGAAATCCCTCTGGCCTCCGGCTCTGGGAGTGCCGTACCAGAACTGGCCGAAGGAGGAAGGTTTAATGAGGAAAAGTGTGTGAGAGTGTGGGCTGCTCTACCTGCTTGTCTACGGATGGACAGCACACGGCCCAGCACCCACCTGTCCCAGGGTGGCTGGTAGGAACAAGTGTCCACAGTGGAATCGCTGCCCTCCTTCCTGGCCCCGAGGGACCTCAACTACTCCTTTCCCTGAGGCTACCGGAGGGATAAGATGCCCTGGAGAAGCAGTGACGTGAGCTTGGCTCGGGGGTTTCCATTGTGAGTCAGACAGACCTTGGGACTCCCATTTCGGCCTCAGCTTTGTCACCTGAAGGAGGGGTGTGATAGTCTCCAGGGTCTTCTTCAGCTCTAGCTGGCTATGATTTTGCAAAATGGAAAACCACATTCCAGTAGGGAAGCACAGAGGGTGTTCCAACCCACAGGCGCAGAGGAATTGTTGGGTGTTCGTGACCATGGCATTTATAGCCTTTCACATGCCCCCTCGTTTCTGTGACACAACTCCTCCCCACTCTCCTCCTCACTCCAGGGGACTCACACTATCCCACCCCACCCCCATCTGGCCCTCAGAGCCACAGGTCCGACCCGGCTCGTCCTTGCTGCTGGGGTGGGAGGGTTGGGAAGAGCTGTGGCCGTGCATGTGCTTCATGGCCCCTCAAGCTCTCCTCAGAGTGCAGAGCTGCTAACCAGCTCCTGAGGCCAGGCTCTCTGCCCCACCCCATGGTCGCCTTGGGGCCTCAAGTGGCTTTGCTCTTTGTCTCTCTTTTAAAAGGCAACTTGGCTCTCAGAACCCTCCTTAGCTTTCCTTAAAAGAAAAGCACCTCAGCTGAGGGTTGTGAGCAGAACAGCCCAGAGAACAAGAACAGGGGACAGAGTCTTTACTGGGGCAGGACTCAGTCTCCCCTCTCTGAGCTCTGTAGCCCAAGGCAGTCCCAACACCCAAGTGCTTCTCCCCTGTCCACTGCCAGGCGGAAAAGGCTCGGAGCCTCCAAACCAGCCCGGGCAGCAGCCCCTTCCCTGCCCACACAGACACCTGCAGTAGCGGTACTGCGCCAGTGTGATGACTGAGAGGGGGAGAGACACCGAAAGGCTTCGGTTTGCACTTTTTCCACCTGGACGCAGTTAGCAAGTTGTCCAAGCCCTCTGAGCAGCACTGCCCTCTTTTACCAAATAAAAGGGCCACGCTGTTTGGTTAGAGGGACTTAGGGCTTGAGCCACAGCTCTCTTCTGACGGCAGAGGGGACAGCGATGGACTGGCTCCAGATAGGTCTGGTGGATGATTCCGAGCCCTGGGCCCAGGGGAGTCTAGTTCAGAGGGGAAAAGCGGAGGTCTGGGATCCCCTAAAGCTCCCTTCTTAGCCTCCCTTTTGCTTCTGTAGCACCCCGTCTTCCTGCTCCTTTGTCTCTGCTCTGCATTGCACAGGGGAATCCATCTGTGGGGCAGCCTTGGGAGGCCCAGTGTTCCTGCCCCACAGTGGCTACACTTTCCCCTTTTTCAGAGAGCTGCTCCGTCCCATGATATGTCTAATGAAGGGCAACCAGACCTTGAACTTCCGGCCTCGCGAGCCTTTTCTGGGGAGCTCCCGGAGAGACTTGCTTGGATCCATGAATGAAGACTTTTGCAGCACTGTGCGAAGCTCTTTTGAACACTTTAAATGGGGTACAAGAAAGTGGGGGCCCAGCACCCACCTGTCTGTGCTCCCAGTGGTCCGTCACATTTCTGACAGCTCAGCCCAGCAGAGCTGAGCCCAGCTGCCTCTGGGCTGCCATCCTGCAGCCTGTGTAAGTTTACTCCCTTCCAACCTGTGCAGGAGAAAAATGAGGGGCTGATGGGGCAGAGAGGACGGTGAGGGCGGGGGTTCATCAGTTGAATACGGGGATCCCTCAGAATTCCTATGTTGTTTGGTAAAGACCAGCAACTTCCCAGCAGGCTCTGTCTGTGTTTTGTATGTAAATAGGCATTTTCTCCATCAAGTGGCTGTGGGTTCAGCCTAGGTGGCAGCAGTTCGCTACTGGGTCAGGATCCCAGAGATGTGGTTGAAATTGATCAATAAAACTATTTAGCATCCAGGAAGCTTATGGGCTCATTTGTTTCCTAGAGGCAGGGATGGTGGGGTGTACAAGATAAATTAAATTGTGATCTTCCTGAGCGAGGGATAGGGCGGGCCGACTTGCTCAGATTGCGCGTCTAGCTAAAATGGAAGAACGGAGCGTCCTCAAGTTTGCCCAGGGGGCCTCAAGGTGGCAGTGCGGAGCTGAGTGCCCCGGTCGGCCTGCGGTGGGCGGGGGGGGGGGGGGGGGGGGGGGCTGAAACCCCTCTTCCAACAAATCCTGCTGAGATTCTGTGTGTACAGTCCTTCCCTCCTCCAGGGCCTGAAGGCTCAATGACTTTAGAATGGACTGGAGACTTCTCCGTGCCTTACCGAGCAGAGTCTTAGTCCCTCCTTAGACACAGTTCTCCCGAGAGACCTGAACACCTGCTTCCTTCCTTGGAGCAGGCAGAAGCCATATGAACAACCAAGGACAAAACCAAGAGGCGTCCTGGGCAGAGTGAAGGGCTGAGTATAGAAGTTACAGCCCAAAGGGCACTGAGATTTCTGTGTGAGTCTCAAAAGACCAGACACACAGGTTACTTTCCTATGTCTGTTTCAGAGACTGGAGGGACTGTATCGTCTGAGAATCCACTGAGCCCAGAGCAGAGTCCTATGGGTGCTGAAAAAAAACCACCCCTCATTGCCCAAGTAGGTTGGGTGGCCAATAGGACAGGAAATTGTGCTGCAGCCCCATAGTGGGCGCTTTGGTGTGTTCTCTTTTTAGGAATTCACTAAAGACAAGTGTGGTCTAGTCCCCAGCTCAGTGATGGCAGATCATCAACCATCCAGTGGTTGTCACTAGCAAGTTGGTTTCTGTCATATTCTCAGGAAGATTTTCACCCAGGCCTCACCCCTGGAGGAACCCAGAGTGGTTCCCTGATAAGTAGTGTGGGTGAACACAACTTCATAGAATGGGAAACTGTTCCTCAAAGACAGATTAGTACCCAGGCAACTATTCATATGGATTTATGCAGCCAACCCACTAAGTGCATGGAAATATTAGAAATGCCAGGCATTGTATTGCAACAACATGGCTGGAGAGGGCTTCAAGGATTACAGTGATGCTCCCTATTTATGGTTCATAAATTTTAAAATGCTTACCTTCTGTGCAGTGTGATAAAGTCCTGCACCTTCCTGCTCTCCTGCCTGCAGCACAAATCTTTGTCCAGAGTATCCTCGTTATATAAGCTACCCACCCTGTCGTCACTCACGAGCTGCCCCAGCTATCAGAATACCTGTCACAGAGTCACATGCATGAGAGACAGATCACAGCCTCATAACTTTTATTATAATACATTGTTAAAACTGTTCGATTTAATTCATGTTTCCTATTATTATATGGACCATGCCTAACTTATAAATTAAACTTTTTCATAGGACACATACATACATATGTGTGAAGTGTCCCCACAGATACTGGGAACTATTGCCACTTAAACTGTTAGCTGGTGCTTATCATTAGCTTATTAGGTTGGAACCCCTAGGAGGTAAATCCACCCCCCCTTACACAGCACCCGCAAAGTCATCTGCACTGCCGAACATCAGAATTCTGTGAGCCATTTGGTCAGGTCACAATGCCAATGCGATTTTTAAATAGCACTCTCCAAGTGCCACGCAGACAAGCAATGAGGACGGCTGCTGACGGTGCCCTGCCTGGTGGGTGTGCTACAAAGTGCTGTCCTCGGGGCCCAGCCAGTGGTCTGCAGCGGCTGCAGCCCCGATCCCCTGCATCCACGCCTGCTCCCGAGTGTCCCTGCACACTCTGAGCCCAGCAGAGCTCTCTGCATGGCCTTCTGGTCTGGGCAGCCCTCGGGCCCTGAGACCCGTGCCGTGGCTGGCCCATGTACCTTCCTTCTGCCTTTCCTGTCAGCTGACTTTCCACCCTCCTTTCAAAGCCGATGGAGAAATAACCTCTGTCTGGAATGTTTCTGAGTAAGTCTGCCCAATCATTTCCCCCGATCTAACCCCCACAGGCTCTGGTGTCATTTCCTGGTGTTAATCCCCGTTACCTGTGGTTCTGTACATGTTCTCCAGTTCTTTCCTGTCCCCCAAGTAGGTCACAGCAGTCATAACTCTGCCCTGGCGTTATCTCTGAGGGCCAGGTGTTCTTGTGCCCTGGGCCAACTCCAGCCGGGTCTCTAGAGTAGAATTTGTCTAACTCTTTTCATCACATTCTTAAATTTTTTAGGCTTTAAAAAGAGATCAACAAGAAATAGAATTTCATTTCTTTTTTCTTCCCCCAGTACTGGGGCTCAAGCTCAGGATCTTGCCCTTTCCAGGAATGCACAGCATCACAGAGCTACATCCTCAGAACCAAATTCCATTTCTTCATACAAGGACAGCACTATCACTACTGGTATTTATTCCTCATTCTGCTTCTCTGATCAGTGGATTCTCTTTTTCTCTACTGGGTAAAACTTTCCAGGAATGAAATAACAATGGTAGTCGAAAGGTGGTGGGGAAATAGGCTAGCAGAATTTTCCAGCTCCTGAAACCCAGATCAGAACCATCCTCATAGAACCTGCTGGGGAAGAAGATGGGCAGATGAAGACTGGCTCACTGCAGGGAAAATAGCTGTCGCTTTGGTGCTAAGACCTGGATGCCACTGATCTGGGTTTGGCTTTGGCTAGGTGTATTCCTGGGTTTCACTTTTTGATGGATTTTTTTTTTCTTTTTGCTTTTTGAGACAGGGTCTTGCTTTGTAGTTCAGGCTGGCCCTGAGCTCACTATGTAGCCCAGGCAAGCGCTGCGAACTCAGCAATCCTCCTGTCTCTGCCTCCCGAGTGCTGGGATTACAGGCGTGAGCCACCACGTCCGGCATTGGGTTTCACTTTTTGGGATGTGGTTGCTTAGCTGTCATGCCTTTTTTTTAATACTGGAAATCAAACTCAAGACCTTGAGCTTGCAAGGTAGGTGCCAGAACCACTGAACTAAATCCCCAGTCCTGTTTATCTGTTATGAACCTTTTTTTTCAATTTCATATCTTACTTTGGTATTGGAAAAAATGTATATCTAATCACTACTTACTATACATTATCAATTTTAAATCATTTTAAGTCCCTGTGGCTAGGATATCTGCAAAGTTATCCTTTCCAGCAATCAGAGCTCTCAATTATTTGTTTTTATTTGTTTGGGGGATGGAAGTCACACTGTGTTGCCTGGGCTGGTCTCAAAATGTAGGATTCAAGTACTCTTCCTATGTCAGCTTTCTGCATAGCTGGAATTGTAAGTGTGCACCACTGCATCCAGCTTGCTGCCTGACTACACCGATAATTTCTTTTCTTTTTTTCTTTTTTTTTTTTTTGAGACAGGGTCTCACTTTGTAGTTCAGGCTGGCCCTGAGTTCACTGTGTAGCCCAGGCAAGCCTCAAACTCAGCAATCCTCCTGCCTCTGCCTCCCGAGTGCTGGGATTATAGGGGAGAGCCACCACACCTGGCACTGTGGTATGTGGTATTGATTGCTGGTGGGCGTGAGTCTCCACACCCAGCATTGTATGTGGTTACCGGGGATCGAACTCAGGACCTTGGGCTTGCGAGGCAGGCACCGGAACCACTGAGCTAACTCTCCGGCCCAACACCAATAATTTCTAAACTGGAGCAAGATGATACAGCAAGAGCAGGCTTGTGGACAGTCTCAGTTCACTACTGTATTAACTGGGCAGTATCTATGATTTTACACTTAAGTATCACATTATCTGGCAATTTGGAGTAAACAATTCTTAACCAAGATTAAGCAGAATCTTTTCATTCATAATTGTTTTTTTTTAAATAAAAGTCCATGAAATATGATGAGGGGAAGGAATAAATATGATACAGAAAGAAAATAAAAGAGCATGTATAAAGGGGGGAGGAGGGGGGGAGTGGGTAGGGATATGGGTAAAAATGAGAATTAACTTGTGGCATATACTGGTACAAATTTCCCAATGTTATATGTGATTTTGAGATGTATATAAATTGTACCAATAAAGAATTCAATTAAAAAAATAAAAGTCCATGAATGATCATTGAATTTTATTGTATTACATTTTGAAAGATTTTCCTTGGAATAGCCAGTGTGATGCTAACTGATATGACTCAGATTCTCTTTGTCACTTTTTGTTTGTAAAAAAAAAAAAAAAACAAAGCAAACTCAAAGGCTGATGGATGGTAGGGTTTATAAGAGAAGGATTTGAAGTTCTAAAGGCAAAGCAGGATTATTCAGCAAAATACATCGCAGATAAGAGGGCCAGCATGCAGGATTAGGCAAGAGGGGAAGAGGAACTGGTATTGCAATTCTACTTAAAATGGTAAGTGCAGAACATGGTGACTCATGCCTATAATCCCAGCACTCAGGAGGCAGAGGCAGGAGGATTGCTGAGTTCAAGACTTGCCTGGGCTACACCCTAGGAAACCCCTAGGGTGAGCTCAGGGCTGGTCTGAACTACAAAGCAAGACCCTGTCTAAAAAAAAAAAAAAAAAAGGTAAGCAGATTGTTTACTGCAAATAGCTGAAGAACTCAAAGAGAAATCATTTAACCTTAAGATTTAGTTCAGTGGGGCCAGGGATTTAGTTCAATGGTTCTGCCAACTGCCTGGCAAGCACAAGGTCCTGGGCTCAATCCCTGGTACCACACACCATAATGCCGGGAATGGTAGTTCATGCCTACAATTCTAGCACTCCCAAGGCAGAGGCAGAAGGATTGCTGTGAGTTTGAGGCTAGCCTAGGCTACATAGTGAGTTCAGGGCCAGCCTGAACTACAAAGTGAGACCCTATCTCAAAAACAAACAAATAAACTAAACAAGATTTAGCTCTGTGGTGCTGCTGCCTGCCTTGTAAACACAGGTTATGAGTTTGATCCCCAGTACTACAAAATCAATCCAAAACAAAAACAATAACAAAACCCAGAAAAATCAAAACACAAGATCACCAAATTGAACTTCACTGGAGCCAATTAAAACCTTTAAAAAGACCTCATCGTGGTATCTATTGTCGTAGGCCAATGTTTTCAAACTTTACTTGGAAGTTCTTCCCAACTGATCTGAGTCTTTCTTACTGGGCCTAGACTTATTTTTCCTCTGTATCTTTTTTTTTAATTTAAAGGAATTCTCATACAAAACAAATAGAGAATTGCACCTTATCTTAAAAACACCTAGAAGTCATATAACCACTTGAGTATATTCCACCGGCTCAGAGGCAGCAGGGTTTGAAAATGCCCAGAGACTGGGTTTGTGGCTTTTTGAACTGACGTTAACATAATCTGTGGCTTCCTTTATGTTCTCATAGTCCAGGGCAGATTCCTTGTTGAGTCCTCCAGCTGTTGAAAAGATCACTTGTGTATAATTGACATCCTTGCTGACCTGGGGAGAAAGGGCAGGTGTGCACATGCTCAGAGCAGAGAAGGAAGCCCCTAGGGTGAGCTCTAGCTCAAAGACACTCACCTGAGGCTGGGTGGGAAGGAAGACAGGGGTCCCGCGGGCTTTGCAAGGGTAGGAAGATCTAGGGGCAGTGTAGACCCTGTCTGCAGGGAGAGGGTCTCTGGATGAGCCGTTGGGGTATAGTGTATGGGAGGGAAGAGGCAGGTCAGATCCAGGGCAGGTGTGACCTCCTGAGGCCCGGGAGGGGCAGGGCTTCCCCTTCACTGGCACTTTCGCTTTCACGGTCCACTCAGACCCTCTCTGTTAGGGTCCGTGCTGACAGGGGACTTTGGGGGTCACGACACCCTCAGTGGGCTGCTGCAAGGCCTCGCCAGGCCCTCCTCTAGTGTCCCCACCAGCATGGCTGGGGGGTTGGAGCTCCTGTGTGATAGCAGGGACCCCAGGCTGCACACAGAGGTGGGGATGACTAGGACTGTGTACCTGGCAGGTGGGAGGTGAGCTGTCCGTGCTGTCGGAGCTGTCGGAGCTGCCCGAGGAGGTGTTGCTCTCACCTGCAGAGAGGAGAGGTGGTTCTTCCTCCAAAGGTGTGCAGAGAGGGTGGAGGACGTGGAAAGGAGGAAGAACAAGAGAACAGAAGCGGAACTAGCAATTCAGAGAGAAGCAGGGAGGACAGAGACACACACCCCAAAAGAGAAAAAAGAGAGCAGAGCAGCAAAAGAGTGGTGGGGAAGAGCCTCTGACATTAGACAGGGACGTGTGCAAGAGACCAAGCACTGCTGCTTCCACCAGCTCTGTCTAAAAGAAGCAAAACTATGATAGACTTTGCTGTGCTGGGGACGACGTCTGCCAGGGGAACCCAGCTGCGACAGGCCAAGGCAGTGCGGCCCAGCGCTGACCGCTCTGGCTGTGCAAGCCCTGGGCACAAGTTCCAGTCTAAAGCCATCAGTAGCTCACACATCTCTCTTTGTGGCCCATTTGTGTGCTCTGTAAAGCAGGGAGATGAGCGGTGACCCTTGAGGTCCATGCTAGCTGAGAGTCTGACTTCAGTCAGGCTCAGGCAAAGCTTTGTGGCCCGGGTCAGAGGGAGGCCAGGCTTTCTCCATGCTGTGAAACACGGAAGGCCTGTAAGTTGCCCCCACAGGTTACCACAGACTTGGAGGCCTTATCTCAACTGAAAAGATAAAATCAGCAGGACTGAGCAAACCCAAATCAGTTAATCAAGAGATATAGCAGCAAAAACGTTCCGTCTCTGAAGGGGAAGCACCCACTGCGAGCAGCAGTTTCAATGGCGACTCCATGGGTCTCCCAACTGGGGTAGAACAAGGCCCCCTGCTATTACTTACAGCAGGGGATAGAGACAGAATCATCTCTAGGACACATTTATGGGAATGGCCAGACCCCTGCAGGTCTCAGGCCGGGAGAAGGACTTCTGTGGAGGAGCCAGCTCCAGAGCCAGCCATCAGCTGGTCAGACAGGCGGTAGCTGCCCAGCAGCTGCCATGGTGGGATGGGCAGGGGCGGTCAAAATCCCAGCTGCACCCTTAGCTGAAGGGGCACAAGACACCACAGCATGGGAGGAACAGAGAGCCTCAAGTCCCCGCAGTCATTCACACATGAGGGTCCCAGGTCTGGGGAAGGCAGGCCAGCAGGGCCTGGGTAGGACACTTCTGGCTGGAGGGCTGCGTGGGGAGGCTCCCTGCAGGGCGCAATGAGGTCAGGACAAGTCCCCGCCCAGACTCATGCCTGTAACGGGGAGCAGACATGGGGGTGCTTCTCTCCGTCCAAGTCTCTGTAGTCTCCTTGGCAGCTGGCGGGGGCTGGTGGACAAGGCGAGACCCCTGGGCTGGCAGCCTGACCTCTCTGAGCATCCGATCGCTCTGCTGGTCTGGGGCAAAGAGGGTGAGATCACAGGGTGGACAGCTGCCCGGGTCAGGCCCGCCCTCCACACTCCAGGACTTCTGAACCCACCGCTACAGCCAGGCCTCCCAGGGACCCTTTCAGATCTCTGCTGTGCTCCAGACCTTGTGGCGCCCCCTTTCCTTACTTGAAAAGGCCACACCCAGCGTCTGGACCCTGTGTGACCTCACACGCCCCCCTCTGTGGCCCCTGCTTCCTTCCCTGCTGCTCCCCGCTTCAGCCACCAGCCTGTGCCCTGTGCGCCCAGCTCACTCCACTTCTGCCTTTGCAGTGTGGCTCTCTCCTCGCCTCCTGCAAGTTCCTGCTCGGCTGCCAGCTCCTCAGGGACACTGGCACCTGTCCCCCCCTCGCACTCTCACAACCTAGCACACATGTGTGTCACTTGCTCTCTCTCCTGTCCCATGGAATGGAAGTCCAGAGAGCAGGAACTTCCAGTTTGTTTCCTGGGCCTGGCTGATGCCTGAGATCTCAGTAAATGTGTCAAATGAGTGGATGGATGGATGGATGGATGGATGGATGGATGGATGGATGGACGGACAGAAGAGCAAATGACTGAAAGGACATCTTTTACATTATCTTGCCCAACCTCCTGACTTGGCACAGCCAGTGCTCCCCTGCTCTCCTGATCAGAATACTGTCCCAGGACAGAGCTTCTGCACCATAAAACAGCCCAGGGAGCCCAATGCTTCCCTAGGATCTCCTTCAGCTGCACCTCAAGGGCTCCTTCACCATCAGTCCCGAACACTAACCAGGCGCAGGCTGAAGGAGCCCCTTCACGTTAACGTGAGGTTAGAGGGGCGAGTACCCAGTGACAGAGCAGGGAAGGTGAGGCGAGTGGGGCTGAGCTGGCCATTGGGTCCACAGGCCTCCAGAAGGCTGTGGTCTGCTGCGGGCTGGAGATGGCTCTGAGGGTGGCCAGGAGTGGCAGGAGCTGGGCCATTACCTATGTGCCAGCTGAGCAGGTAACCGGTGGCAAACAGGAGGCAGGCCTGGAGGACAAGGGACACCCCTGCGATCACCAAGCCGTGCCAAAGCTCCATTGCTCTGTTGGGAGAGGAGAAGGGTCAAAGCTGAGGTGCAGAGGTGCTAATACAGTGCAAATACACAGCGCAAATCCGCAGCGCTGCAGGGTGTCCCTCCGCCTCCCTGGACAGGCCTGGGCCCCTCACCCTGTCAACATGCTGAGCTTCCAACTGTGTGACTGCTGGTCCTCTCTGGGGCAGAGGTGGCGGTCCGGGGGGAGCCACAGGTGGGGTGGCCGATGGGTCCTCCTGGGCACCTGCAGGGGAAGGCGACGGGCCAGGGCTCAGGCCTTGGTGCCCCGGTTTGGCTGCTGGAGGCTCCTTTGCTTTCTTCTCCCCAATTTCAGACTGAGAGAGCGCAAAACAGGCAGTGACAGCATCAGCTGTGGTGGCACTGAGCCTGCATACCCTCATCTTCTCTCCTCTGGGGGACTGTCTCCTTCCTGCTGCAGACTATTACTTTAGACACTGCTGCCACGAATGTTGTCAGATGGGTAAAAGTGGATCGGGGTCCCGGCAGGAGTCCTCTTATCTCTATATATCCAGCACATAGGACATGTGGATGGGGAAGAAGAGCGAGGATATTCTCCCTGGGAGGGTTTCCCTTCCTGTCTGGGATGGGGCCTTCCGTGTCCCTCCCACCCCCACCATGGCAGCCAAGAGGCCCTGAGGCAGGACTTCCCCGTTCCTCCCGTGGGAGACCTGGCTCTGCTCATGGTGCTTTGCGAAGGCCTGGATGGCCTGACTGGTACTGGCAGTTTAATCTCTGGGTTTCAAGGCTGATTATTTTCTGATTAGGATTGTTTTCAGAGAAAGAAAGTGGCTGTGATGCTGTATTATTTATGGAGTAATGACAAGAAAAATAGTCCATACGAGTTTCAATATAGATACTACTTGTTGTTTAAATCTTTTCTATTTGCTGTTGCTTGAGTCATGGTCACAGAATCTGGAGAGGGGTGACTCCATAGTCCACTCCATCGCTGGGTCCTAGCACTGCCTGACACATGGCACTGGACAAGTTCCTGTCGTCTGGCACTGTTGGGTACTCACAGGACGTGGAGCATTCTAGAAACCCACCATGCTAACAACCAAGATGGCCTAGTGACCCCATGTGTTTCTAAATGCCCCCTTAAAGCAGACACTCTCTTCTTCTTGAAAATCGCTATGTGTAAGAAGTGTCCTATCGGGCCGGAGGGTTAGCTCAGTGGTTCCGGCGCCTGCCTCACAAGCGCAAGGTCCTGAGTTTGATCCCCGGTAACCACATACAATGCTGGGCGTGGAGACTCACGCCCACCAGCAATCAATACCACATACCACAGTGCAGGGCGTGGTGGCTCACGCCTGTAATCCCAGCACTCGGGAGGCAGAGACTGGAGGATTGCTGAGTTCGAGGCTTGCCTGGGCTACATAGTGAGCTCAGTGCCAGCCTGAACTACAAAGTGAGACCCTGTCTCAAAAAAAAAAAAAAAAAAAAAGAAGTGTTCTATCATTTTAAAACTAGTATCTTATTTTGCTTACATTACCTAAACTCCCTCCCACCATTTTTAGTATGAAGTTAGTATTCTACTGGCCAAATGACATATAGCAGCTACGTTAAATGAAAGAGATATATAGTGCAACTAAAGAGACCTAATACAGATTCCAGTTCTGTATCTCTTCTAAACATAAATTATGAAACTTTGCAGCCTCAGTTTCCATATCTGTAAAGTGGAAAAAATAGAATGTTTACTTCACAGGGTTTTTGTGAAGCTCAGTGATTTATGCCATTTGTAGACCTTTGTACAATATACCAGGCACCTGGGAAGTACTTGATAATTATTAGGGATGAACTAACTCCAGAAACCTTCCATCATGATGGGGACCAGAGCAGAGCTACCAATAGTTAGCTTGGTGTGGGAGACTGAGGCTGTAGCCCAGTGTAAAGCTCTTGCCTGGTATATGTAAGGGTCTCGACTCAATTTCTGCACTGCCAAAATATATCTTTATATATATAGATGGGTTATTCTATTTTAGGAACTGTGGACGTTTGTTTTGAATATAGTTTGGAGATAAGATCCAGAACAGGATGAGGTAGGAAAGTCATGACAGATACCGTCATTGAAGTGGTGTCTCTAACCACCGCGAGCAGGTTGTCTCTTGAGGTCTAATTGCAGATTGCTGAGAAGGCATTGAGCGGCAACACACACACACACACACACACACACGCATGCACGCACACCCCCAAACAAGTGTGAAGTGAGCAACGTGAGGTGATTATGCTATGGAAAAGCCCCCGACCACGCAAGAGCGTTATCACAGACCCGGGACGGTCCCCTGCTTCGCTGTCCGGACACCGCAGCCCTGTGAGCACTAAGTGTGTTCTCAGTTCACCCCCACTGTGGCTCAGGCTGGATTCCATCCTGCTCGCCGTCCCTCTCTCCTTGCACAGGGCCGTCCATGGCCTTCCCCGTGATGCAGCCTAGGGTCAGAGGTGGAAGAAGATGCCCCCTTTCCTGCCTGATGCTTCACTTTGTCTGGATAGATGAGTTCTACAAAGAATGGCTTAAAATAAGAACACAATAAAGATGAATTCCATGATAATCATATGGAGTAAAGGAATCACAATCAGTGTCATCAACTAATTTCATCAATCTTTTAAATTAATTTGCTGTCTCTAAAGTTCACTTTGGCAGAATAGAAAAAGACCAGAGCAGCCTGGTGGGGCCTGGCTTTTCTGGCACTGCTATCTGCGAACTGTGTGGCCTCAGACGGGCAGCACTGCTATCTAGGATGTGGGAACTGGGGAGCAAGACACGGTGCCCCTTGGCCTCTTTCTGGACTAAGTATTTTCTCCTTTAAAGGCTCATGTGGGGAAAAGCAAAAGAGAAGCAAAATATGGGTGGAAATGGGAGACTTAAAAGGAAGCAATCTTCATTTCCACTGGATGGTATCATCAGCCGCTCATCCTCCGCCTTACAATACTTTCTCTCCAACTTAATATGTAGTTTTGAATGACCAAGAAAAGGATGAATTGCAAATAAACCAGAGTTGTGACCCACGGAATTTAACCACAGAAACAGGAGAGATAAAGAACTGGGAGACTAGTAAGAGTGATGAAATCTCAATAAAATCAATACTTTCCTAGCAAATGTAAATTAATGAAATTGATTTCCTAAGGCACAGAAAACAGATCCAAACAGAACAATGAGAATGAAACTTGGTAAGGAATCTTTGCATGAGCCTACTTAACTTCTCAAAGCCTCAGTCTTTTTAGATGTTTGACAGGAACTACTGGGCATGGTGGTATAATCCTGTAATCCCAATACTCTTCCAGACTGAGGCAAAAGGATCCTAAATTTGAGCCCAACCTGAGCAATTTAGCTATTCAGGGTTTTTTTTTTCCCATTCAGGATTCAATAAGGGAAATATAAATGATAGTTGCTTCTAAGGATAATAAAGTATGAAAAATAATTTTATCACTTTAAAAATATAGTAACAATGCCGGGCGTGGTGGCTCACGCCTGTAATCCCAGCACTCGGGAGGCAGAGACAAGAGGATTGCTGAGTTCGAGACTTGCCTGGGCTACATAGTGAGCTCAGAGCCAGCCTGAACTACAAAGCGAGACCCTGTCTCAAAAAAAAAAAAATATATATATATATAGTAACAATCATCCAGTAAATGACAGGTATTATTATTTTAAAATTAAAAACATATCAGAGTTATCTCCCCAGAATTTGTTCTAAATAGTTTTACAAATGAATTATTTCAAAGTTTTAAGGAATAAATAATTCTTACAAACTATAAACGAAGTTAGGACACAGAAAAACATGTAAAGATCTCCAGGCTCATCTCACTTACAAACACAGAGGGAAATATCTGATCACATGAAGAAATTAGCCCAGGCATGTGGAAGAAATCAGCCGTTACAAGAACGAAATCCAAGGCTGAGAATCCCTGCTGTGCTCTGCCCCTCTGTCTCTGTGAGAACACACACGGCCATCCTTTCATACACAGGGGCCAAGGCTTGGAGAGGCTGAGCGGCTGCCTTGGCCCCTGTGGGAAGAACCATGTTTCAAAGACTGATCCAGAGGCTGCCTCTCGACCACTCCAGGCACCTGCCTCTTGGATACTATAAATATGACGTCTGTAGAACAAATGTAAAGAAATCCAGCACTTGTTTTGATTAAATTAATAAAATAAAAGCATGAGAATTATTTCTTACTGTAATAAAGAATACCATCTTGTGCCAGTAAGTATCTTACTAAATGAGAACCAGGATGTGGGATGTGACCATGTGAAGAAATGAGACCGAGAAGTTCTGATTTCTGGAAGTTGGATGTTCCCCAAACTCTAACTATCAGGGTACAGAATAGTTATTAAACATGTTCTATGTGGCAGACACTTTTATATGTGTTAACTCATCTAGTGTTTATGACCCTGGAGGTCAGAGCCATCATTATGCCAACTGAGGACAAAATGAAGACGCAGACATGACCTGCCATGCTCACGATGTGAGAGAAGTAGTGGGCCTTTGTACAGGCTGGTGTTGGAGCCTCGCTATTATTATGCAGTATGTTAAAGAATGAAGGTATAGTTTGGGGACAAGGGGAATCAAATCCACCCTTACTTGAAAATTCTGTGGTTTTATACCTAGAAGTTCCAAAAACAAAAGATTCTACTGGAAATAAATGGAATCAATGAATCTGTTCAATAAGTGCCATGTTGGTGATAAATAGTCTAAAATTTGAGATCTTTCTCTCTACTATGTTAATGGTGATCAGAAAATGAAATGGTAGAAAAATCTCATGAGATTAGCAACCACCACAATAAAATATCTAAGTAGCCTTAATTATATGAAAATTATCCTGATGAAAATAAAAATTTACTGATAGTAAAAAAAGACAACCTACTAGAATGATACATGATATTTCAAATTATGAAGCTGTAATACTTTTTAAAAATCACTTTTAAACTTGATTTATTGGCTCAGTACAATTCTGATCAAAATTATAGTGAGGTTTTTGGGGTTTTTCCAGTAGTGGGAATTAAACTCAGGACCTTGTACTTAGCAGGCAGGTGCAGAGACACTGAACTATGTCTCTGACTTTGACAATGAGAGTTTTTAAAAATTCATGATTACTCTAAAGTTTTTCTCCAGGGGAAGATAATAGAATCAAGAAGCAAAAAAATGTTTGGAGAAGAATTGTGATGATGTAGGATCTTGACTAGAGCTTTTTAAGAATAGAGAAGTCTTTAAAAATATGCCAATGCCTACAATACATTAAAAAGTGGTTCACAAGGTGGAAGAAAAGAAAGCATTACTTAAGAAATGCTGCAAACAGGGGAATGGGTTAGCTACTCGTAAGGAAAGAGAGAATAACGTAGATCCAGACATTAGATAAGAAAAGAAATTCCAAAAAGATGCGGGCGGTACATATTTTTAAATCGAACCACTAAAATGCAAAGGAAATGGATATTCATATGCTTAACAATATTTATTAAATTCTAAAATGAAAGAAATATGTGAAAAAACAGATTGGCTCTCAAACATTAGAGCTTTGTTAAACAAAATATAAACAGGGTCGAGAATTTAGCTCAGGGGTTCTAGAGTCTGGCTGGCAAACCCAAGGTCCCGAGTTTGATCCCGTACCACACACCTCAATGCTGGGTGTGGTCACATCTGCAATCCCAACATTTGGGAGGCAGAGGCAGGAGGATTGCTGTGAGTTTGAGGCTGGCCTGGAATACATAGTAAGTTCAAGGTCAGTCTGAACTATAAAGTGAGACCCTATCTCAAAAAACTGAAAGAAAAAAGAAGTAAGAAAGACAGAAAAGAAAGTGCCTAGAATGATGGGATAGGTGTTGTTGAAGAAAGGGAGATTAGTTGCAACGTGTCTTTTACTGTAATAAATTTTTTTAAGTTAAACTTACACCATATTTTCTTTATCATATCTCACATATAAAAAAATATATAAACTCTAAAATTATGGTTTGTGGTACTCGTTCCAGGTCTTTTGTCTGTTTACCTATCTTCATATCTATGTAGATATATTTTATATCCACATAGATATATTTTATAAAATATATCTACATAGATACATTTACATATAAATATATATTTATTATATAAAAATATTTATTATAAATATACAAATATTTATATATAAATATATAGATATGTTATATGTGTATTTATAGACATTTTATATATGAAATATGTCTATATAGATATAGTTTTGTTTTTAGTTTGTCAACACAGGGTCTTGCTTTTCAGGCTGACCTGAGCTCACTATGTAGGCCAGGCTAGCCTTGAACTTGAGGCAATCCTCCTGCTTCTGCCTTCCAAGTGCTGAGACTACGGGTGTGAGCCTCCAGGCCTGGCACTTTCTGGAATGCCTCTGGAGTCCTCTTTTGTGAATGTTTACAGTGCTGCTGTCATGGCCACCTTAAAGTTTTAAATCATTTCAAACTCTGCCTTTCCTGGTCATTTTGACTTTGGGGAGAGCCAGTTGTCTGGGCTGGATCCAGTGATAAGGTAGACGAGGACACACTATAGTGTTTTCCAAGCTGTCTTTCTGTTGGATGGCACTCGGTGGCATCAGTCACTGTATCTTTTATTATACCTTATAAACACATGAAAAAGGATTTCCAGAGGTGCCGAGAAGGTGCTTCAGAAGGTGCCAAGAAGGACAGAATAATTACAATTGAAGCAAGAGGAAATATTTTTGGAGAGCTTAATGGCAATGTGCCCTTTACTGTAATACATTTTTTAAAAAATTTATAGTCACTGTATTTTCAGACATTGCTTGTTTGTCATAAGAATTCTCTAAACAGTAAGTGGATAAAGAGTGAAGAACAGGAAATTTATACATAGCCAGGAGTGGTGGCACATCCCTGTAAGCCCAGCACTCAAGGGGCTGAGATAGAAGGATTGCCGTGAATTTGAGGACAGCCTGGGTTACACAGTGAGTTCAAGGCCACCTGAACTACATAGTGAGATCCTGTTTCAAAAGAAAAAGAAAGAAAGAAAGAAAGAAAGAAAGAAAGAAAGAAAGAAAGAAAGAAAGAAAGAAAGAAAGAAAATTTATAAATTACCAGTGACTATTGCAAAAGAGCTGTATGCAGTTATTAAAAATAATTAAAATATAAAAATGAGAAATACTCTAAAAACAAAAAAATAAATAAATTATATTTATAGCATCAAATGGAATATTTAAATTACACTACGGAAGAACTCATGTAGGGAAAGGAATCTGGCACACAGAGAGCTCTGCCCTCGCCCTTGGCAACACCTCTGTCCAACCTAAACATCAAGAGAACGAAACTTCTCAAAGAGAAAAAGAAATCAAGGACACTGAACTTATTTTGCTGTCACATTAGTTCAGAAAAAAACTATCTAATTCACCTGTCCAATTCATAAATCCAGAAGAGTTCTTTAATGACAAGTATGTCCATCAGATACAAACTTCTTCACAGATACAAATTTGTGGACAATAAATTAGGGGCATTATTTAAATGTACTTTGCTTATAGAGGGAAAAAATGGCAAAATATGCCCAACTGTTACAAAATTTGTTGTTAGAGTTATAGATGACATTTTACTTTAATCTCTATACCTCCTGTGATTTTCAAAATTTGTAGGAATTATCACGTATTTTTCTCCTATTAATAAATACTGTGATCATCACTTAAAATTTTTTGTTTGGATTGAATTTTGAGGTCTTTTGTTTTGCTTTTTATTTATTTATTTATTTGGTGCTGGGAACTGAATACAGGGCCTTGTGCACGGGAAGCACATCCAACCCACAAATTAATATTTTAATTGACAAATATATATATTATTTTTTATACATCTAGTTTTGAAATTATATACACTATATATATATGTGAATGGCTACATCTAGCTAATTAATAGATGCATCACTTCACATAATTTTAAAAAATTAAAATTTATTCTCTTACTGGGTATGGTGGCTTACATCTCTTAAGTTTAGCCCTTGGGAGACTGAGGCAAGAGTATTGCTATGAATTCAAGACCAGCCTGAACTATATAGTGAGACCTTGTCTCAAAAAACAAAATTTAGGTGGCTCACGCTTGTAATCCCAGCACTCCAGAGGCAGAGGCAGGAGCATTGCTGAGTTCAAGGCTTGCCTGAGCTACATAGGGCCAGCCTGAACTACAAAAGGAGACCCTGTCTCAAAAACAAAAGCAAAAAATCACAACATTTACTTTCTTAGCGATTTTTTTTTTTTTTTTTTTTTTTTTTTTTGCTTTTTGAGACAGGGTCTCGCTTTGTAGTTCAGGCTGGCCCTGAGCTCACTATGGTGCCCAGGCAAGCCGCCGCGAACTCAGAAATCCTCTTGTCTCTGCCTCCCGAGTGCTGGGATTACAGGCGTGAGCCACCACGTCCGGCATTATTCTTAGCAATTTTTAATACAATACATATTGTTATTAACTGTACCCAGGACAAATTTTAGATGTTTAATCAAGCCTGGATTTTCTGCTGTAGATTATTAGACTGATACCTTGTTCATCCAGCGCACTTGATCTCCCCACACCCGGGACATCAAGGCAGCTGCTGGATTCTGCCTGGGACTTACACGTAGCCTGGGACTTACCAAGGGCCACACGCACAGTGCAGGCAAAATGCTCTGATGATGTGAAGCAAGGAACATGCCTATGCTTTCAAGAGCTCATGTTGTTCTTGGAAGATGGAGACATGAATATGTGCAGAAGCAGGAAGCAGAGAAGCCCAGGCAAAAGCAGGATGGAGGGGAGGCCGGCGCCAGCCTGGAGGAAGACACAGGCTTAGAGGAACTGGCCTCACAGCGAAGATAGTGTGAGAAGCTGTCAGAACTGCAGGCGACCTTACCTCAGCCGGGGGGAGCAGCCAGGAGCGGCCCCCGCAGTCAGGACCCGGGACTTCAGCTCCGGCTTCCAGCTATGTGCTATTCACCTCTCCAGCCTCTGCGTTTATACCTGTAACATAGGGATGGCCCTGTTCATTTTTCTAAACTACATGTGTGTTTACTCTGCGTGTGCATCAGGAAAAACAGTTTGCCTGAATTCTCTTAAGACTCCACAGAGCAGGCTTCAGAGATGGACACCACTGTTCTCAGGGTCAGCGATGGAACTGGAGTCCAGTCGCCTGGGAGGGACAGAAACCCATTCCCGGGAGTTTTGGGCAGAGACTTCAGAGCCCCACATGGGGACAGCAAGGGGCTCAGCCAGAGACACCGCCTTCCCAGAGAGCTGTCGGAGAGCCGGCTTGGTCACAATTTCCAAGAGCCGGTGCACGTAACCCAGTGCACAGCTGTATGGTCCCAAGAAGACCTTGGTCCTTACCAGGTACTGCTCTGGCCGCTGCCACCCTGTGCACTCAGCAGGGGACAGAGGAGACCACCCAGGGAGTACTGGGCTAGGGGAGGGGGCACGGAGAGGGAGTTAGGGCGTCACTTCTGTCCTGGGTGTCAGAAATCTCGCTCTGGCCACCATGCAGGTGCCTCATCCCAGGCAGAGAGGAGTCATTGGGAACATGAAATAAGAGCTGGATGAGCTTTGCAACTTGGCGACTTTATGAACCAGACACTCTGGGCACGGAGCCTCAGTTTCCCTGTCTATAAAAATGGGATGAGGTGGGAAAAATAGGTTTAGTTCTGACATTTCATTATTTCAGAATTCCACGGGTCTAAAATGAACATGAAGGGTGAGGCTTAAATTAACCAGAAATAGCAACTTTGAGTCTCAGCGCTGTGCCACATCCCTCGTCACGCCGTTGTCTTGTAGTTTCTTTAGGAGACAAGTAAGTCACACTGCATTTCTCATTAGTAAGTTTGGGGAGAGCATTTTGGCCAAGAAATGCCTTGAGCTGAATGCGAGTGAGCTATAAGGCTAAACCACGAGGACACAAAGAACTGCCAGCAGCAGAGGCAGCATGCACAGATTCATCGTGCCAGACCAGGGGAGCTGGAGAGAGTAAACTAATCGTTAGCGATTCGCAGCCCGCTCACTCCAGGGAAACCAAGCACCTTCTACAGATTATCCTCCATGTGGGGCTTCTTTGGCACCTGGGACCGTGTCTTGTCCATATCCCAGGCCCCATAACTGCTAACAGTTTTTTGGGCATTTATCTGGGAGAAAGCTCCTTATAGCTCTGCACAAATTTCAATTTGATTGGTTGTTACCTGTGAAACACTGCCTGACCTTGGGAGAACCACTTAATTCCTCAAGTCTTAATTTGCCCGTTTTTTGATTGGGAAGTCAAGCATCCCCCTCACAGAGCAGTCAGGAGGGTTACATGAGACCACAGGACATTCTAGCACCTTCCTGCCTTGTTGTTAGATGCTGGGCTGGGGCTGGCCTCATGGACTAGCAGCCTGGTTTGGCCTTGTGTCCACAAGGGCCCCTGGCTACCTGCATACTTTGCGGTTTTTCTTAATAATTTTTGCAAATGGGAGTCCAGACTTGCATCTTGCACTGGGTCCCTCTAGTTGTGCAGCTGGTCCTGCTCAAGGGCTTGCAGTGGGCAGAATCACCAGCACATAGTGATTGCTAGTGGAGAGCTGTCCTGGAACCAAGCATTTATGTCTGAATTCTTGCAGCAACTCCTGTGTTCTTATACCCATTTTACAGGTGAGGAAACCAAGGCACAGTAAAGTTTAGCAGAGTAGAAATTTGAAGCCAGGTTTTTTGGCATGCAAAATCCATGCACCTTTCAGCTGGAGCCTTGAGGGCCACCACTGCTGATGCAGACAGATCTCCCATCCCAGGAGCACAAGATTAATGTCTGCAAAGTCAGACTGCTGAACCTCACATTCCTGCAAAGCTGGTTGTGAATTGAATGGTTCATCCTGACAGAGAGAGAGAATCCTGTCTGAAACGTCTACACATCCGTGCCTACAAATGTACAAGCTTCCAGTTAGCTCCAAATCCCACCAGCCAGTACTCACCTTGGGCCGTGGGCAAGGTCTGAGGCCGGCCTGCATTTCAGTAAGGTCCCAGAAACATCACCCCCGCAGCCCCACCAGCACCTCCCCTGTCACTGAAGTCAGTCACTGATGTTTCATCGTTTCCAACGGGGCGGTGCAGGGCAGGCAGCTCCGGAGACAGATAGCAATCTGCTCAGCGGAATGGAGCTGGCAGAGGGCAGATAACACCTCCTGTCACTCTGGCCAGCGCTGCCCTGTTCCCTGGTGCAGTCTGCACAGACATGACAGACCCACCGTCCCTCACAGCCCCTCACTGTGCACACACAGTGCACGCAGTGTTTACACACAGAAGTGCACAGGAGGAGAGGACAAAAGGCCAGGGTTCAAGTCCCAGCTCTGGCACCATCTTGCTGCAGGAGTTCACTTCCCATTGTCGAGCTGGATGGCTGCTCTGCCCTCTGTAGAAAATGGATCTCTAGCTGTTAGACCGCTCGGACTCTCAATCAGCGATGAAGTGGCTGGAGGCTGAGAGAATGTGGAATGTAGAGTTGGAGGCGGATAATGAATGACTGCAGCTGAGCCTCAAATGGATGGACTGAAAATGGCTTCTAGTTTATGAAACTGTGTCACCCAGGGATCCAAGGTTGCTTTCAGGTTTTCCCAGCTAAAATCTCAAGCTCTGCACTTGAGAATGAAGAAGAATAGAAGGAAGATAAAAATAATCTGAGTATAAAACAAAGAAAGCAGAACTTTCTGGGCATCTGAGATGTTGCTGTTGGCTTGGACCAAGTTGGCCCATGTTGGCTTCTGAGTTGGATATAGCTGGATTTGAATCCTGGTTCCACCACTTAGCAGTGGAGTGACTCGGTAAAAATTACTTGGTGACTTTGGCCCAGAGCTTTTAACCTGTAAAATTGGGTTAATAATAAATTTCTATTTTTTTAAAAAAAGTCTCACTAAAATGTTTAAGATGAAATCATATAAAATAGATGAAATACTTAACAAAGGAAATGCCAAATAGTCACTAAAGAACCGTGAGTAGGACAACTGCTTCTTGGGCCAAGTCCCGCGCAGGGCTTGCAGGCCTGTCTCCGTCTCTGACTGCAGCCTTCTCTCCTTGCTGAGTACAGTGATGCCACCTGTGATCCCAGATCCTTGAACCTTAGGAATGCCCGAGAACTCAGCGTGATTTCCTCCACCCAAATCAGCTGTGAGCTCTACCTTGCCCGCCAGCCAACCTGTGGAAACAGTTAAGAGTCTGACTCACTCTTCACGTGACCCAAGTGGGAGTGTCCCAAAGTGTAACAGATGCACCATTCTCTTCCCATGACCACTACAGGACCGGAAGCAGTGGCAACACTGAGCATCTTGTATTTCAGTCCCTCCTTGCGTGACTTTAGAGCTCCTCATCTGACTGGGTCTGGGGGAGGCCGGGTCATCAGCCATGCCCCCTGTACTTACTAAGGCTGTGGGTGCAGCTGGTAGAAGACATCACGGTTTGGCGAAAATCCTCTTGGCTTGGGCCTCTGGTTCCTGGGAGCTGAGGCATTTGACCTCTGGACTGCATTTTCTTTGCACATGATTTTGAGGAGTTTTGTTTCCTTATTTGTTGGTGGAGCCCCAGACTTCGCATATGCTAAGCACATGTGCTGCCACAGAGTGACACACGCAGCCACTGTAAAGTTTTGATTCTGTGCTCTAAAGTCCATGACTTTGTCTCGTCCACTACCTGGCCTCCAACAGCAGCACGAGAGTGTCTTCTCTAGTCCCTCTCACCTCATTGCTGCCCATAGCAAACAGGTGCTCACACACACAGTTGTCATGGGTCCGTGAGTGAGTGGACTAACGTGCCTGCCCATGGCCTGTGCTCACACACGCTGACCACACCAACAGTGGATGAGAAGGTGATTAGCTCCCCAAGCTCCCTCGCTCGCCCCTGTTCACTCAAGTCTGGGTCCTTTGCTCCCTCCACCAAACCCTGCGTGGCCTGGTCCTGTGCTCTGAGCAGCCAACTCCAGCCCCAGGGGCAGGGTGCAGGGGAGATCAGAGCATTGATAAATGGAGCTATCACATCGAGACAGCAACAGGAAGCTATCTATGATAGTTTATCACCTAGTGGGGAAGGGCCCCGATCAAGGGGTTGATAACACACTCACCTCCTCCCCCATCTCTGCTCCATCTCCTCACGCATTTCACAAGACACAGCTCCCTCCCCAGTCACCCCTGCATAATGTCTCCAATGTCTGTGGGGACAAAGCTACTCTTCGCAGGACCATCCATTTTCTCCTTTAGGTAGGGAAATGATGTATTGACCAGAACAGGGAATTTTTGGAAAAAGAGAAAAAAACTTAGTTCACTGTTCGGTCACCCCAATCCATATTTACATCTTGCTTTGTCTGTATGCTTGTATTTTTTTGTTTGTTTGTTTTTTGAGACAGGGTCTCACTTTGTAGTTCAGGCTGGCCCTGAGCTCACTATGGTGCCCAGGCAAGCCACCACAAACTCAGCAATCCTCCTGTCTCTGCCTCCCGAGGGCTGGGATTACAGGCGTGAGCCACCACGTCCAGCATTGTGGTATGCGGTGTTGATTGTTGGTGGGCGTGTCTCCACGCCTAGCATTATATGTGGTTACCGGGGATTGAACTCAGGACCTTGCACTTGCGAGGCAGGCACCGGAACCACTGAGCTAACCCTCCGGCCCTGTATGCTTGTATTTTAAGAAGCAGTTTCCCAAATTGTTACAGAGAATGAGCACTTTAGGTCCACAATTGGGGACATAGCTGTGTGATACCGGAGTTTGCTGGGACGCTCAGGGCCCTGCACACTTCAAAATGAATGAATAAATGAATTGATCACTCTTCGGATGAAACCCAGGGTCCTGAACAGGTCTCAAGGGCCCTCTGCTCCCTGGCGTCCTCGGGTAGGTTGTTGCTTTGCTTGTTTAATCGGTTCCTGTCCCTCGAGGGCAAATTCAGGTCTCTCTACACTGAGACAGTTTTCAGATACTTTAATAGCTGCCTGATATCTCTCCTGGCTGAATCACCCAGCATAACATCCTAAGGCATTATATGGAGTGTCCCGAGCTCTTTCCAGTGCTGTGGGAAGCTGCACCCAGGGTGCCCCATGATTTGGGGAAGCCTGTTTTAGGTTGCCTCCCTGTGGTACACACTGTTTTAGGTTGCCTCCTCGTGGTACACACTGTTCTAGGTTGCCTCCCCGTGGTACACACTGAGTTGCCAAAACAGGTATCTCAGCTCAGGAACACTGTCTCTGCTCCGCACCACGCTGACTTCCACTTTCAGAAAGCCCTTTGACCTTGAGGCACTGGGGATCTCTTTCCCGGTGAGCCCGACGATGACAATGAGTTACCATGGTCAGTGATTATTTTGTGTTATCTCTGCACATCTGATCATTATCCGTGATGAAATGTGTTACTATGTGGTCAGCACCGGCCTCTGTAGCAGATGCTTTGCATGTACTCATTTAACTATCACAACAACCATGCAAGAAAGATACTATAGACCCCATTCCCACATAAAGGATTTGGAGACAGAGCAGGTTAATCTACCCATAGTCACTGAGTTGTGGGAAGCAGCAGAATCGGGATTCAAATTCAGATCACACACTGTCAGCAGCAGCAGTATTTGACACACCAGCTGCATCCACACTGTTTCTCTGCTAACTGACTTCCCTGCTCTGCCTGTCGCAGGTTATGGCAGTCTAGCCAGGCTGGGTGGAACAGCACACGCAGCAGCAGGACTGCGCCATTCCATAGGCGACATCCACACCCCCGGCACCTGCTCTCAGCTGAAGGTCCACTCTGCGCACTGAAGATGAACCCTAGTGAAAGTTACTTAAAAGAGCCACTTCACAGAACCCTCTGGGACTCTCTGAGCCCACATGAAAGGTCTTGTTGAGGGAAAGCAAGATGGAGAGAGGAGGGTGAGAGGCAGAAAGGGGACACAGGCAACAGTGGCAGGTTGTGTCCCATCACAGAGGCTGTGTGGCCTGAGCTTGGTTAGATTTACCTGAGGGACAGCAGGACCTGAAGACAAGAATTCTAAGATGGCACATAGAAACCGGCTCGGGCAAGTGAACAGAAGGGGCTGAGGCGGAAGTCTTGCAGGGACAGAGGTGCTCCTGCCTCCCACGTGTCGAGTGCGAGCACACAGGGCCCAGGGTGTGTTGTAGTAAGGACCCAGGCTCTGACCCTCAGCTAGCTTAGCGGTCTTAATGTCTCTAGGAGTAGCTGCCTGGCCTGTTGGTCCGTTTCTTAAAATGATAGTAGCATCTCTCTCAAGTGCAGCCATTAGGATTATACAAGTCACTGTTTAGGACACACGTACAACGTGTCTGGCACATTCTGAAAACTACACAAATGCTCCTCCTGCTCACGCATGGTGCTATGACCGCCATATGCCCAAGGGGCAAAGTCCAGTAGGCAGCTAGAGGTAGCAGCTGGAGAGGTGGGTTTCAGGTCTCAACGGGCGGGTGGTGTTAAATCCTCAGGAACCGAATGGGAGGACAGAGTGGGCGTATCGAAGAAGCAGGAAGTAACAAGCCATAGCAGTCCTCTTTCTGTCCATTTTATTCTATGGCTTCAGGGCGGGCAGCACTCACACCCAGGCTGAGCCTTTCCATCATCCACACCAAACCAATCAGTGGACTGATTTAATAATCACATATTCTTGATCCCAGTGTCACCCACTTAATTCCAGTACCACACACTCTAGATCCAGCCACCTCTGAAAAGCCTACCTATGACTGCATGGGGTTTTGGGGGGACATCTAGACACAGCCATTACAGCCGTCCTGGGATTTGGAACTTTCAGTGCTAAAACTGGGACAGATCAGACAAACCTGGATGCTTGGTCTGCCAATCATTATGCTTGCTCAGTTTACTGCAGTGAGAGTCACCTGAGTCCTGCTTCGTGCATGGAGGCCTGGCCAGCACCTTCATCTCAGCTACAGGAGCCAGTGCAAGGCAGGGTCCCCTTCAGGGCCAGCCAACCCTATAGCTGGTTACAGCGGCACTCCTGCTGCAAGGAACTAGGCAGCCTTCCACAGGGCTCTGCACTGTGCATAAGACGATGTCAGGCAGCATCTTGACCATCACCCAGCCGATGCTGATACCACGCTCCTGACCCAGGTGTGACCATCCAGAGTCCAAGCATTACAGATGCTCCCCAGTGTGAGGAGTGGAGTTGGCAAAACATCCCCAGTGAGGAGCTACTGCCCCAGAGCGTCGTCCCCTGCTACCATCTCACACTTGTGTTGCTGCTGCACACAAACCAGAGCAGACAGGACGGGCATCAGGCTTCAGGATGGGCAGTGCCAGCCCATCTGCCCACTTGCAAGTGCCATGTTTATTCTGTACCTTCCTGAGTGGAAGCAAACTTAGTCTGGTGCCGAGGTCCTTCTGCGACAGTGCTGCCTGGAGCAGGTGCCGCCTTAAACCAGCTTTTCCCGCAGGCATCACAAGGGAATTTAGCAAATGAATATCAGGAGTTTGAAGAACACTGAATGGTTATTCACAAAGTGCTTGACACAAGGAAGACTCTGAGGAGTTCTGCAATAAGAAAACTATTTAAATATTTACCTATTTAATATTTACAAAATAAACTTATTCAAGATTTAACCGCAATAGGCACAGGCCCTCAAACTGTAGGTTCTTTGGAAGGAGTGGTACCTTTCCTGAGATTTCCAGAGGGTTTATGTTCGCTTGGTTACTTCCGGTTCTGAGTTCAACTTTCCTCTGGATTCTCCAACTCATTCATAATGCAGCTTTTATACTCTGGTTTCTCTTCAGATTGTATAAATCTTTCACCTTTTACTCATCCATAATGCAGCTCTTACCACTTCTGCCTTATTCCTGCACCGTGTGGATTGAGGATTCAGAGCTCAGTCCCTTTCCCCTAGTTTCCCCTGCATGTTTAGCAGCTCCCCTGAGGTTTGAGGGGGCCTGTATCCCCCACAATTTTAACCCTCTTTCTACCTCAATGTTTACTCTTACCTTCCTTGAACCCTGCCCACAGCTATTCAACTCTCCTTGCTTTATTATACAAAAACAATTTATTTTCCCCTCCTTACTCAGCCTGGACCTACTTTGGCATTTTCAAAGCCCTCTTAACAGTTAACCACATAATTTATCATCCAGACTAGGACCCTAGAGAATGAATAGGGAGTTCCAGGCAAACCAGGAAGCACCACCATGATCAGCCTCCTCTCTGCTAGGACCAAGGGCTCCTAGCCTTGCCTGATTTCAACCCAGGATAGCCGCAGAGACTGAGAAATGGTAGCACCTCCTATGTACCTCCTCCTCCCTCTCCAGGCTCTGCTGGTGGCATGTGGCCACGAAAAAACCAAAACCTGCTTATAAGACAGGAGTGACGGCCATCAGCATTGGTTTTAAATGGAAAAAAAAAATCTACATTTATTGTCACTTAGTCACCATTTCTTATCATTACCTGAACACAGTTCTCACTGACTTTCTCCATACCATCCCACAGCCCTTAATATCTCACGCCTAGAGCAGGCTGCAGGCCTCTCTGAGCTCAGGGTGGGGGGCATGCCTTGCCACTGGCCTCATCTCGGGTGGCAAGGGCAGGGTGCAGAGGAGGGATCCTGTGCTGGGCACCTCTGATCGAGGGGAATATCTAGGAGATGAGCAGACAGGAAGGAGCCAAAGGAGCCCAGGACGGCAGAGGCCTTTGCTCTACTACTGATGGCCCACAGCCTGTGTTGTGGGAAACACCACCTTACGGCAGTGGCTCAGTTCAGTGAGATCCGCCTGGGCCATCCGCGTCATGGATGTCCACACAGTGGCCTTTGTCTGGATCCTCTGGCTCCAGGTCATACTCAGCACTGGGCTAAAACAGGTGCATTACGGAAGAGCCTGCGAACTGGCAGCAGAGACCCCACTGGCCCTGCACCCTCCGGTGCGTCTCCCCCCAACCTTTCCCTGTCTCGAACACCAGTCCCAACCGAGGAGGCTGCGTGGGGAAGGGCACATTGCTCCCAGTGAGCAGCCCGAGTCCTGTCGAGTCTCTGGTCCTGATCCTCCATGGAGCCTGTCACCACCAGCGACGGTCACTGCCCCACAGACTTCTCCCTGCATGGTAGATGGCAGAGGGAAAGGCGGGGCTTCCAGAGCAAAACCCAGAGGCACTGAGAGCCCTGGCCCTGCCCATGTGTGAGCAACCTGCTTTGGCAACCCTCTCTCTAGTCCCATGAGGGGCTGTGCCCTTCCTTTCCCTGCTGCCACCCTGAGGCCCCTGCCACCCAGAGACTGACTTAACAGTGTCCCTGACTCTGCCCCCAGCTCTGCCTTCCAGCATCCTCCAGAGGAGATGCCAGTCCTGCCTTGCCCATCTCACTACTGGCACTACAGCGCTGGGCCATTAGCACCACTTTCTCTCCCCCCTCCCCATCCTTGTTCCCTGTGGTCTATTTCTAGTGTTAGCAGCAAACAAAATCTCTCCAAAATTTGTTAGATAATTTTCAAAACTTCCAAGTTCCTCCCAAGAAGTAGTCAAGAACCCCGATTCTTTCCACATCACTGGTCTGACACATCCTGCCCCCAGAAACTCCAGTCTGGACCTCGCTTTCCACAGACCATGTCAGCTCTGCTTCTACCCCAGGACATTAGCCCTTGCTGTTCCTTCTCTCTGAAATGGTCTTCCCCATTTTTCCCCAAGGTTCTTACTCGTCTCAGGTCAGGGAGGCCCTTCTCTGACCATCCAAAAAAACCCCGCCCCACCCAGCACTTTCCATCAAACAGGACCCGCTTTATCTTCTCCACTTGACATTCTGGACATTTGCTTATGTCTGTTACTCTAGAGCCTTAGCTCTGGGAGGACAGCCCCCCTGTCTGTTGCGTTCTCGGGTGTGTTCCAGGATCTGGAACACAGAAGTGCTAAACAAAGAGGGAACAAAGGAGTGGATCCGTTGCGGAGTTCCCGGGTCAGTGGTGACCTTCAGCCCCTTCCCACCGGCCGTTCCTTCTCCATCCCTTTCCAGGCAGCCACCGAGTCCCGCCAGAAACAGCTCTTCCGGCACTGCAGCCTCCCTGCCCACTCAGGGCGTCCTGTCCAGTAGGGAGCCAGCCGTACACGTGTCACACACACGAGCACAGTTCTGTTCATCTCCTACCGGAGTCCCTTCCAGACAGGCCAGGGCCGCCATGTCCTTGTCTCTCCTTCCTGTTAGTACTAAACTTTGACTCCAGTGAGTTAGAAGAAATAGCGGTCAACCTCCACCCAAATCTGTTTTGTGCTTTATTACTTAAACACATATACAGCACACAAGGGCCAAAAGCAAGGGGAGTATCTGCACCCCACTCTCTCTCCTTGGCACTGCAAGCACCCCAGATCCTGTCAGCGGAACACAATGGAGGCGTATTCTACTTGGTCTGGCATCATCCTCCTGGGGCAATAGAAACGGGGCACGTTGGCATAGATGGCGAAGTCCTCCTCTTTCCGGGGGGCTGGGTTAATCACGTTGCAGTACACAGCTTCAGCTTGGCAGGAAAAGTCCTTCAGAAACAGAGACCCAGTGATAGCAGATGCCCAGGCAGCGGGGACCCCCAACAACAAAGCCAGATACTCGGCTGTCCCTACAGCATGGCGAGCAGAACCTAGGCTTCATCATCTCCTTCCCAACCTGTCCTCACTGCATGGGGCCATCCAGGGAACAGCAAGAAATCACAGCAGACATGGCCAGGAGCCTCTACGGGCAGGACTTTGCTTACTGCCTTACCAGTGACTTGTGGAGAAAATGGGTCTGATGTCTCAGTTGTTTCTTAAATAGTCCTAGAAAAATTAATAAGCTCAAGGTCAAATTGCTGGGTTTAGGGCTCAACTTTGAAATGCAAAACCTATGTTCAGTGGGCCTCTGTGGCTGAGTGAACTTCCTGGGAAGACACCGTAAGGACATTTTGTAGTTTTGCTTTATTTAGATGAGGCTATTTGCTGTCACTACTTCCGTTAGCTGAAGCATAGATGTGCAAATGGTTCACCACATGGCTTTCTCCCTGAAGTTGGTATGTTGAGTCAGTCTCAGTGCTGTGCACAGGGTCTCTGGTGACTGCCACCCACCCCTCAAGGCCAAGCCACAGAAAGACACCCCACTTCTCCCCCCAGCTCCCTTTCTTCACTCCCACTCCAGAGCCCGCTGCTCAACTCACTCTCACGCCTCCATTTCTTCAAGATCACGACCGAGACTCCCACCAGGATCAAGAAGAGGGCCACAAGACCAACAGACCCGGAGAGGGCTGTGGCCGCTGTGCTGGCGCTGAGGAGAGCCAGCCAGGGGGCGGGGTCAGGGCAGCGGCCCTGGCTGCCTGGGGTTCCCCCACGTGCCCGGGCTGCCCGCTCAGGGCCAGTTCTTGCACCTCCGGGCTTCTCCCTCCTGACAGCTCAGCATCTCCTGCCATCTGTCTCAGCCCTGGCCCCTTCAGGGCAGTCCCACCCACACCCAGAGGCCCCTGCCCCCCCCCCCCGCCCCCTTCCCCCGGGTCCGTCCCTGTCTCTGAGTTCTACAGACCTGGTCTCCGGCCTCAGGGTGGCGTTGTTCCCTGCAGAAAGTAAAGGAGAGTAAAAGGAAAGAATTCTTGGAAACAATCTTTACACATATGCAAATAAACTCTACAGGATCCTGACTGGTAACTAACTTCCGTCTACACTCTGGGCACAGTCTTGATCTTGCAGGTAGAAAGAGTCCTTATTTCATTCTTCAGGGAAGAGGCTCACACAGGGTCGCAGAGCCGGTAAGATGCAAACTCACGTCTCTTCAGCTTTGACCTGTGTGCACACTCTGCACTCTGCCTCCTGCATGTGATCATTTTACTTGTGACCCCTGCTATTCTTATGGGGGCGTTACCACTTCTGACAGGGTGTTCAAGAAAAAGAAAGGATGATTCGGGGTGGGTACTGGGCAGAGGGCATGAAGAAGCTTGCAAAAGACCCTGGGCCAAGACCAGGAAAGGTAGCAGATGTGAGGATTTGCCCCACTGCTGGGGAGGAGGGAGAGAATTCTCCCCACTGTGCAGGAATCTCTCCTGTCCCAAAGGCTGAGAAGCCTAAGCCCATCCCTCCTCCAGTCAGAGCTGCATCCAGATGCTCAGGGTTGGAAGCAATCTAACACCCCTGATGGTATAGGCAAGGACCCGCATGGGAAGGCCCTCTCCAGGGGTAAATCCCACAGCCAGCACCTGAGTCCATATTTTTACTCCAAACCCTGAGCTCTCTCCGCCAGCACTCAAGCCCTGCCTGTCTTCCCCTCCACACAGTGGAGCTAATGAACTGCTTACAGGTCCTGGCGGGTGGCACCCCCCTGGGCATGTGTCGTGGAACTGCTATGCGGAGCTGCTATGCAGATGCTCTGATGTAGAGACAGCTGCTGGGACCGTGGCTGGGACACATCGGATCACCATGGCAACTACTCCCAGGTTGTAGACTTGAGGAGCCTCACGCTGGAAGGAGCCATGCTGGGCACCTGGACAGCTCAGTTCCTCCCTGTCTCCTGACCCCTCCTGTGCAGGCCAGCGGTACTCCTCAAGCTCCTGAGACAGCTGCTGCCCATCTCAGGGTCAGCAGCGTCCTTGGAAGCCAGGTCTTCTCAGGGCCTGTCATCGGAGTGCGAGTCACGCAGGACAGAGCAACAAGTCACAGGGCGATGGTGGGAAGTGGGTGGGTGACAGAACACGTGACCCAGACAAAAACAGGGGAGTGTGAGTCACCCGCTGACGGAGAGTGTCTGGCAGGGCATGCCTGTTTACCACAGGAGCAGGGACAGTATGAGAGTGGCCAGCCAAGACCAAAAAGGGAAGGGTCAGCCCGGAAGGCGGGGTGGAGGGAGAGCTCACATGGGCTGAGGTCATGGAAGGACTTCGACCTTAGGGTCCAGCTGCCTAGAGCTGAAGTACTTCCTGACTGTGTCCTCTTGGGGCAGACATGCCCTCTCAGAGCCTCGTTTTCTTCATCTGTGAAGTGGAACATTCTCTCACCTACCCCACAAACAACTACCACACAGAGTTGTTTTGCTTTTAAAAACTCAGCGCTCAGCCCTTGTTGAACAGTAAGTGAGGACCCTCTGGCCTCGGGCTGTTTCCAGCTGGTCTTACCTGCCGGGAGCCCCAGGGTGAGATGCTCCAGGGCGGTGCCGCTGGCTCCCGAGTCCTGGAGGCTGCGACTGGCCCAGTGCATCTCACCCAGGGACCGTCCAGGGTTCTGGGGACAAGCGGACCCTTCCGCTGGAGGCAGAGTTTCTCAGAGGTATTTAGCACAGGCAGACAGGACCTGTGGCTGGGACCTCTTCTCCACCACGCCTCTTAGTGCTCCTGGGAACCTGCCGGAGCAAAGGGTAGATCTCAGGCATCTGCGCACCCGCCCTCCACAAACGCAGGCTCCAGTCGCCGTCACCTCCCCGTCCGGTGCTGGTTTCTGAGATCACCCGGTTCTCAGCCTCCCTAGGTTCCTGTCATCCACCCCCACAAACGTGCAGGCTCCGGTGGGCTGTTCTGTTGGCCTTCACCATACCCCCAGTGCCTAGAGCAGTGCTTTGGACAACAAATAAGTTGTTTTTTTTTGTTTTGTTTTGTTTTTAACAAATAAGTTTTAAATGGATTTGTCGGTGGAATGGATGAATGAGAGAATGCCCTCAGATGACCTCATAGTGGCCTATGATCACCCCAGCTGCGCTGGAATTTTGGAGAGCTGGCTCCCCAGACCTGAGTTGTCAGGTGACAGCAAGTCTTTATCTGCTGAGGGAGAACTTGGTTTGAAACAGCTCAGATCCCTCTGAATCACCCTGGGTGTGAGTCGCTGAGCGATGGCAACTTCAGGCCAGGGGGAGTCCCGCTGCGAACACCGGGAATGACATGCAGGGGACATGGGTATCCCCCAGGGCGGGGACGGTCCCCCAGCCCCCATCACAGGACTCACCCTGCCTGGGCCTCCGCGCCTGCTTAGGTGCGCGGTGGAAAGAAGGGTGCGATGTCCTCGGGATCGGCCAGAGGACTCGGGCCCTCCCTAGCAAGGCCAGAGCCGGGAGACCGGAGATGTGGGTGAGTCTCCGCCTCGCTTGGACTCGGTTTCTCTAGAGTGAAATGCGCCAGCATGAAAAGAAGCACAAGACCCCTCCTAGAGAAGCCGCGTCCTCTGCGAGCTCATCCTCCTGCTGCCCTGCAGGCACTGCCGGTACCTGGTCTCCGAGTCGAGCCAGCGCCCCAAGAACAGAGAAAACTTCTCAAAGAGCCCTGGGGTTAGAGACTGTTTCTATTTTTAATTTTCCAAGGAGTGAGGACATCATTTAAAGTTTCTGTTGCACTAAGCAAAACTCACATAGTTTAAGATTCAAAGGCAGGCTCGTGGCAAGCTCACTGTGGGCTGTATGTGCATGCATACGCCCTACACACACACACAGGCACACATGACTTTTAAACATTTTCCATGGATGACAGCACACCATATGCATTGTCTCCCCTCCCACTTTTTCACTGTGTATGGGGGAGCTAATTTACTATCAGTTTGCACAGGACCTGAGTGACTTAGCGTACTGACACCCACAGGTACTTTTACCTGCTTTCCTTCCCAGTGCACACTTAGATTGTTTCCAATTTTCCCTCTTCAGATGATGGGCAATTACTGAACTCGTACAAGCATCATTTTGCACATGTATGAATGGGTGTGAGATGAAGGAATGGCTTTACAGTAGATAAGAACACCCATATTCTAGGAAATCGATATTACTTTTAAAAAACCCAAATTGTAGTGTTACCCAACTTGCTAGCCCACATTATAAACCAGATCTCATTATGAATGGCTGTTTCTAAAAATACAAGTGCTTACCAGAAAATGAAGGCATGGCAGTGCAAACCTGTAACCCCAGCACTCAGGAAGCTGAGGCAGGAGGCTTGTCATGAGTTTGAAGCCACCCTGGGCTACATAGTGGATTCAAGTCCAGCCTGAACTACATAGCAAGACCCTATATATATAAAACAAGCAAATAAAAACCTCCAAATGCCAGCTACCTTTTTCACTGAGTCTCTCTCAAGTCTACAGTAGAGTTTCCTCAATACTGCACAACATGGTACAGAAAGAGAGCCAGTGCCAGGGAGGAGCTGAGGACCCAGCCCTCTTTGTCAAACTTGATGTTAGTACTAAAACTTGAAAAATGTCAAGTGAGGCTTCTCATCACATTAAATTTTTTGTTTGTTTGTTTTGGAAAATATAGCTATTTTTCATGAAATATGTTAAGATGTAATGGTTTTAGTACTTTTTTTTTTTGTAGTACTAGGAATCAAACCCAGGGATACTCTACCATGGAGCTACACTCTAGCCTTTTTATTTTATTTTGAGACAAGTTCTTATAAATTGTCCAGATGGCCTTGAACTTGTGATCCTTCTGCTTCAGTCTTCCAAGTAGCTGAGGTTCCAGGCAGGTGCCACCTCATCCAGCTATTGCTCTTTTTAAATGCATTTAGTAAATATTTTAAACTTCCTTAGTGTTTATTTTCAATATGGTCTAGAAGTAGATATAAGCCACATAAAAGGGAGTTCTCTGGGTTTGTCAATAGCCTCTTTCTCTTAAAATAAGACCTTGTTAGAAAATAATCAGCCTTGAAAAGAAGAGATCAGAAATGCCAGGGTCTGTGGACAGCAGTATGTACCAGAGAGGATCTGACCGTCCTCAATTTTTCCCAAACAGTAGGAGACCAAACCCTAGATGCTGGCTACTGTATTAAACTGTAAAGGACTCCTCTGCACTTGGCCAGCACTCTGCAGTTGAAATTGGAAAATGAAGGAAAAAATGCAAAGTGGAAGGATTTAGCACTGTTTTTAGTGAGCATGAAGAAACTGAAACAAGTGTCAGTAGTAATGCTAAATATTCACATTTCAATCTGATTTGAAAATATGTTATTAATAGTGCAAAAAAACATTCTGTATGATGAGGAAAACATTGGCATGCTGTTGAACACATAGGCATAATTCTGTTTTTGGCAAGACAGAAGCTAGCATTCAGGAGATTACCCAAGAAAAGTATGTGCATTTAGCAGCAATTTTCTTCACTTACAGAAATCATAGAAGATTCATAGTGTCATAGAGAACGTTCACCCAGAACACAAATCAAAACACCAAATAACATGCAGACATTACTTGGCAGGGGAAGTAGTCAAGTCATTCAAACACAGCAGGGTTGTTGGCCAAAATGATTTGAATATTGTAAGAAGCACTAAATATCACATAGTTAAATAATAGCCCCATCTTGGGTGTAAGCTATGCAGAAGTTAATTATGTTTAGATTTGTAAATTTTCAAAACACAACTATCTCTACATATAAACTTTTTTTTTTTTTTTGAGACAGGGTCTTGCTTTGTGGTTCAGGCTGGCCCTGCGCTCACTATGTAGCCCAGGCAAGCTGCCGTGAACTCAGCAATCCTCCTGTCTCTGCCTCCCGAGTGCTGGAATTACAGGCGTGAGCCACCATGCCCAGCACTATATATAAACTTTTTTTAAAAAGGTTTTTCCACAGCAAATAATGTAGCTAGAGAAGGAGGGCTGCACAGACTTTAGCACACTATACCACCAGCAAAAAGACTGACTCAAAGCCATGGTCATTTGAGGGAGCAGGAGTAAAACAACGAAAAAATGTATGATGATCTTAATGCATTTCAACAAAAGTCTTTAAACAATCCTAAGGCTCTTAACTCTTTAACCTCACAGAGAGAAACACATCAAAATGTCCCTTTGACACACTGAATTCTCTTTTTTTTTTTTTAAGGCAGGGTCTCTCTATGTAGCCCTAGCTGGCCTCCAACTCATGACAGTCTCCCTGCTTCAGCCTCCAAAGTTCTGGGATTCCAGGCCTGAACCACCCTTCCTGGCCTGACACCACTGAATTCTATAATATATACAAAATTGGCTTGGGTCTGAGATTTAGCTCAGTGGTTCTGGCATCGATCTGGCAAGCACAAGGTCCTAAATTGGATCCCTGGGACCACACATCACAATGCTGGGCGTTGTGGCTCACGCTTGTAATCCCAGTACTCGAGAGGCAGAGGCAGGAGGATTGCTGTGAGTTTGAGATTGGACTGGGCTACATAGTGAGCTCAGGACCAGACTGAACTATAAAGCAAGACCCTCTCTCAAAAAGAAAAAAAAATGAGATTACTATTAAATGGCTGATAGAAAAATCAATTTGAAACTATTAAGATCCAAAAATGTTAATTTGAACCATATGGAAGAACATCCTTAAAAATCAGTGCTACTTGGGCCAGAGATTTAGCTCAGTGGTTGCAGTGCCTGCCTAGCAAAAGCAAGGTCAGTAACATCTGGGCAGATGCAGGCAGACATCTAGATACATACTTCTAATTTTAAAAGTTCCATCTCACTAAGAAAGACATTACATTCAAATGATTTGAAACCATTTGAAAAATAACTGATATGCTCAGCCCAACTAAGTGCTCCAGGCATGGACATTGTCTAGCAAGAAAGAAAATGGCTGCGATCTTTCCGAAAAGCAGTTTGGTGGAGAGTAGCAAAGAGCGCTGAGAATCGCCGCACTCCCTCTGACCCAGCGGCCCTGATGCAATCTTCTGGTGGAAGGTGCAGGACGTGATGTCAGACAGCAACCACTGCTGAGAGTCCATCATAACACCCAGTAAGGGCAGGTTGTTAGGTCACTTGCAAGGCTTCGTGAGATGTGTAAACTTACTTAGTCATTATAAAATTCTGTGGAAACAAATTAATTGACAGGGAAAGATGTGCATACTCTATGGTTGAGTCAGGGCAGGGCAGATCACACAACAGAATGCAAATATCTCAATGAAAATAAATATGCTAGACACACATGTCTCTGCATGGCATGTGTCTACACGTGTCCTATCTTCTTCTCCTCTTAGAGACGTACCTTACCATGTCTGCAGTTGAAAAAGGTAATGCGGAGAATGATTATGTTGGCTGGCAAGATCCCTAGTGATTTTCATACTCTTATTTATTCTTTGTGCTTCCCTATTTTCCTACACTGAATATGTATTGTCCTGAGAGGGAGATGCAGGCGAGGAAGGGAGAAGACTGCAGAGAGAGAAGCGCAGGCAGAAAGAAAGGAGAGAAGGGGAAGGCACTGCAAGAAGGAAGGTGGAGCTGAAAAGTAAGCAGCCAGTACTGAGGCGGGCAGTTTGGGAGCAACCTTCAGAGCCACCAGCATGGCCTAGAGGCACTGGTGTCAGGAGCAGCCTGTGGAGACAAACTTTATGACAGTGAAACAGCACCTTCGGCCCTCAGTTTGCCCTTCTGTCCTAGAGCCTCTCTCCTTCCTGCGTCTGTCGGAGTCAGACAGCTCCTTCAGTGTGGGTCAGCAAAGCAGCTTCACCGTGGAGCTGGGTTTTGTTCTTGTTTTTTGCATTGAATCTGTTTTGAAGTGTGATAAGCAAGGGCTGGGCTGTCTCAGTGTTCCCAAGATTCTCTTTTAAAGTAAGTTTTCCTAATCGTCACCTTAATTTGGTACACCAGGCATCAGAACTGCCTCAGGTTATTTTAACCTCATCTTGTTTTGAAACCCTGTGTGCAGAGTACTTGTAAACACACACACTATAAAGTAGATGGGCAGTTGTGAAGAGGAGAGCCAGCCAGGCATCTTGGGTACCCAGGAAGCATGTCCTGCCACACTAGGGCTCAGGGTTCTGTCTCAGGCCCTTTTGTCCTACGCCCTCACCCTGATCCCGCTGGGGCCTACTGCTCTGTCATAGCGTTCCCAGTCTTTCTCTTTTGCAGTACTATAAATTGAACCCAGGACTTTGGCATTGAGCTCCATCCCCCGCCATTTGTTCTGTTTTGTTTTGTTTTCAGGCTGGCATTGAACTGGCATTGTTTGGCCCAGGCTGTCCTCAAACTTGTGGCAATTCCCCTGCCTCAGCTTCCCAAGTAGTGGAATTACAGGCATGTGCCCCCACATCAGCTCTTGCTTGGTCTTTTTCTATTTGTGCTGCTCTTAGGGAGGACTTGCTGCATTGTCCAGAGAGAGGTGGGGAATCCAGCTGACCCCCAGTGCCTCCTGCTCAGGTCAACAGCACCTCTGGCTGCAGTGAAAACTCGTACGCATTCCCAACAACTGTCCTCTGCCCATTGTGTGTCCTCACCCTTTGGAGACCCAGCAGCCCTGGCAGTACTGCCATGCCTGCTCCACAGGATTTCAATTATTCTCCCCCCAGGGACATCACTTTGCCAGTGGGAAGGAGCCCTGCAATCACTCCCCCACCCACAGAGTCTGCACTGCCTGCTTCTTGCTCCTGTGCTGTGGGACAAAGAGCCCAGACAGCGGCTTTGGGAGCGAGTGAGATGGCCCAGCCAGGAGGCCAAGTCAACAGAGATGGCACCTCACCATGTCGGTTTCCACAGCGTTTACTGGGGCCCTGCTCTGTGCTCCCTGCTTTGAGAGACATTTCATCCAGTTAGAGGTTCTCATAAGTGCTCTTCGGTAGTTCTGAAAATGTCACCCTGTCCCTAGAGTGTTATGTTCTCCAGCCATGTGAAACTAACATCATTTTTGTTTTTGTTTGTTTGTTTTTTAAAATGAATTCTTTACTGGTACATTTTATGTACGGCTCACAATCACACTCAACATTGGGGAATTTGTGCCAGTATATGACAGGAGTTAATTCTTATTTTTACCCATATCTCTGCCCACCCTATAACCCCCACCCCCTATACATGTGTTTTATTTTTCTTTTTAAATCATATTTTCACGCCTAGCTTTCATCTCTCATAGGTCCTGATCTTTTACAAGCAAGGCTTCTAAATAACAAAACAGAAAAATATCTTTGGCATATTCTTCCCAAAGAGCCGCCATCCCAGGGGCCTGCTGGCTGGGTTTTTATAAAAGGAAATTAATTTGAAAACAACATGGATGCCTCTGTAATCTCCACTACTGATATGCTGAAAGGTCTTCAGAGGAGTTGCCTTGCCTATTTGCTTATTTGTTTTCCAGAAGTTACTCTATAGGGATTTTGTTCATGGAAGACATTTTCTTTCCTTTTATTTACAGCTGTTCAGTGTCAGCCAGGGTTCTCGACAGGCAGTCCCAGAATGTATTTCATACACAGCTAGAGGCTGCTAAAGAAACATCAAGATCGGGCTTTCTGACTCTTACAGTTATTTCTGTCCCTTTTCCCACCCCATTTCAAACATAAAGAGTGAATCTACCCTGACCCATTTCTGTTTTAACATCAAGTTTCAAAGACTAATAGGAAATTAATGGATGGTCCGCCCTATGGAACAAATAAAAACCATTTGGCCCCAAATCCAGCTAGAAGCAATAACCACTGCAGGACACATAAATTGTCCCTTCAGAGATTTAGAACAAGAAATGGTAACTATTGGGAAAGTCAACCTATACAGACTGTCTTTACAGTAATCACTGAATCACTGAATAAAGAAATGCGAGTGTGGCCTGAGGTGGGGCTGGTGTGGTCCTTGCTCCTTCGGACTCACTGGAGCTACCTCTGGGCAGTCCCCAGGTGAGAGGCCACCTGAATCCCAAAGGGGACTTCCGCCTCTGGCCTCTGCTGCTGCTCTTAGGAATTTAACAGCTCTCGGGGAGGATTAGTAAGCAGGGAGGAGGAAGGAACCTGCCCTCCCGTCCTGTCTGCCAAATGGACGGAGGACTTCCTAGTAGTCAGAGCGGTGACGCTACAACACAGTGCCCAGGGAGCCCCCACAGAACCCACTCTGGAAACCACCTCCCCAGTGGTGGCCACCAAAATCCCCAAATCCTTGAAAATGAGCTTGAGGGTTCCGGTCCACCCACACAGCTCAGCGCCACTGCCTGGTGTTCAGCACATTCACCAAGAAGTAACAGGTTCTGAGGTTGATTTTAGACAAGTTCTTATTTAGAAAAAGTTCTCTACCAAATGTAAGCCCTCAGCAGCCAGCCACCAGGACAGCCCTGGTCTGTTTCCCTCCAGCAGGTTTAGGGTCACAGACCTGGCAGCTCCTCTGAAGCCACTTAGCCTAGGCCACACAGCAAGGCGGGAGCCACACTAGGACCAGAATCCAAGTGCTATAAAACCCACTCCAGCTGGTTCCTCACACAACCTGGAAAGCCGTGACGAAGGGTACATCAACATCCAGCACTAATTCTTCCTCTTAAAAATATATGTGCTGGCCAGGCGTGGTGGCTCACGCCTGTAATCCCAGCACTCAGGAGGCAGAGACAGGAGGACTGCTGAGTTTGAGGCTTGCCTGGGCTACATAGTGAGCTCAGGGCCAGCCTAAACTACAAAGCAAGACCCTGTCTCAAAAAAAAAAATTCTAGTAACACAAAAGAACTTATAACCCAGGCCCATCCCTGGGTGCCCTCGACAGCTGATGTTCTGACTCTTAGACCCTGCCAGGGAGGGGCTGAGAAATGGGCTCTTCAGCTGAATCCAGTGGCACAGTGTCATAACCTTAGCTACTTGGGAGGCTGAGGCAGAAAGACCACAAGTTCAAGGCTCACCTGGCAATTCAGCAAGATCTTGTCTCAAACACACAACAAGCGCTAGCAATACAGCTCAGTGGCAGAGCACTCCTGGGCTCCAACCAGTGCTGAGACATCTGCAGGGTCTTCCTTCCCTGCTATGCCCAAGCACAACAGGACATGTAAATGGGGCGGGCAGCCGATCGCTTCAAACCACTCTAAGGAATATGGAGCCCAGCATTCAGACAAGGGAAACCCTCAGGGACAGTAGGCTTCATGACCTCACCCTGTACTCTGAAAAAGCAGTGACTTGGGGCCAGTGGTGAGAGTTTTCTGAGCCTGGTTTTTTATCTGAAGACGCAAACACAGCCTACAGAGCAGGAGGTCCTCAGGCAAATTTAATGACAATCACAACACTTGTACAGCAGGCAGCTTCGGTGCTGGGTACACTGGACCCACACACACGCTAGCTTGCAGCAGCCCCCATACCATAGCCTAGAAGGGGCCCAGCATCAAGGACGGGACTCAACACGACTTGGCAGGAGCACCAGGCTGGAAGGTGCAGTCAATGACTCAGAGAGGCAAACACACCAGGGAGTCCACTCCACTCAATAAAATGTCCTCAGGGCTCCAGACACCAGAGGAGAGGGTGGAGAGGGAGGACAGATTACGTGGGCCAGAGATGAACAGGAGAAACACTATGCAAGCCACATTTATAATCTGAAATGACCTTGGAGACATATCCACTGGAACAGGTCACTTTAACCTCATACAGACGGTATGGTTCATATAGCCTAATATATCAAATAGTATTCCAAGTTGTACTCGGGATAAGGATTAGTAATATCCTTTGTTCTTTTTTGGTACTAAATCTCCAGAGTCAGGGTGTGTTTTGCCCTTAGTGATCTCAATTCAAGTCCTCGCCACACTGGAGTGAGTGTGGACAGACTGATGTCAGCCCCCTGGTCTGCCCAGAGCGTGGGTCCCGGCCCCTGCAGACACGCGGTCTAGTCTGGGACCTAGACCAGAGGCCGGGCCAGGTGTCACCCAGCAGCTCACAGGTTCCCAGCTCGCATCCTCACCCCTAGCCCTGGTCCTTGTGCTGTGAGCCGCAGACACATCGCTGCCTTCCCCATCCAAGGACAGTGTCCTTCCGTCCAAGGACGTCCTCACACTGTGTGCCTGGTGTGGGGCCAGGCACCCCAGGGAGCTGCTTTGTCCTCTAATCCTTTAGACACCCCATTTCCACTACGAGCTGGGGCGGAACTCTAGGTGGGGAGATGCTGAAAGCAGAGCTTCGCCCTGGGGGGAGCCCTTACCTGCTTCCCAGGCCAGCAGCACCTCGGTGGCAGCAGTGGGAGGAGCTGTCCGGGCTCCAGAGGCAGCTGCTGTCACTGCCAGCGGCACCTACCCGTCTCTGCATCTCCCCTCACCCCTCCCTAGAAAGCCTCCCCATTTCCTCTACCACTGAGCCATCTTCGCGCTCTGCAAGCATGAGCCTCAGCAAAACCAGAACTGGAGATTGGCTGTAGATACCTTAGCATGTCTTAGAAACCCTTTCCTCTCTCTGCAACCCCACCCAAGCTTTTTTCTTAACTATTCATGTGGAGAAACCAATTCATACTAAGGAGTAAATGACCATCTTCCCCAGGGATATGAGTATTTTTTAAAAGACTGAGTAGTAAAAGAATAGTTTTCTAGTTACCAGATGCTACATTAAGAGTCTAATGCCTCTCTCTGGAGAATGACTGGACAAAGTGGGACAGAGGTATCTCCCTGCTGCTCTAAAATTCTCACTAGATTCTCCTGTGTACTCTGCCTACAGGGACAGCAGTGGGACAGGAGAGCATTGAATTTCTGGGAGGCTCTGAGGCAGGGGGGGAGGTTTTTCTGACCTGCTCCATCCTCTTTCTCTGCTCCTATCTCCTTCGGCCCCCTGGAGGCCACAGAGCGCATGAACTTGATGGCTTTGTGCCTTCAACCTCAGTTACCTCCCACCTGTCTGTCTCCAGCCCGTCTTAGAAGCACCCAGGAATTCACGGATCACCCTGATTGGCAGCCTGGAGGTCTCCCAGCCCTTCCGAGGTACCTGGCTCAGGGTCAGTACTCTCCCCGTCCCCATCCTGTTTCTGCCCCACCGCACACCTCTGCTTTTAGCAAGCATGCTACTACCGGCCAGAGGCTCAGGACAAAGGTTTCAGGTCACCCTTTAGTCACTGAACTTTGAAAAAGTAGTTCAGTGTGGTCAGCAATTAGAACGCCATCGCTCCAAGGTGTTCATTTCTCACCCCAGGAATGTATTAATATGTGACTGTACACGGCAAGGGTCTTCACAGACGTAAAGAGGCCATCTGCATAGTTATCCGCACAGATTTTATAGGAAATAACCTTTCTCAGTGGGGCCAGTGGGTCACCTGAGAAGGGCCGGTCAGAGACGCCACGCTGCTGACTCTGGAGACGGGGAGGTCACCAGCTGAGGCACGGCGCGACATCTAGAAGCTGGGACTGAGAGAAACCCACTGCAGCCTGGAGAACCTAAGATAATACATCTGTACCGTTTCAAACCATCGCTTTTGGGGTTGTCCATCAAGGTGCCAACACAAACTGATAAACAAACCGGGTCTCTCGATTCAAGGTCCAAAAGGTAGAAAATCATACACAACAAGCCTCTTCCCAACCTGCCCCTCATCCGCTTCTTGTCTCAGGAAGTGCCTAATCCTACCAACTTCTTGGTATATCCTTACAGGGACACTCTATGCATACACGAGCAAATGGGAATAATACATCTTTTTCACCTCTTTGTTTTTATAAATGGTATCATGGTGTTCTACTTTCCAACCCACCCTATCACTCCAGGGGGAGTCACTGCCTTCTTATGGCTCTATGCCCTTCTGTTCACAGATATTGTTACGGAACTGTCTCTTATTTTGGTTATTCCAAACTTTCCAAACAGTGCTGTACACACACATGTCCTTGGACCTGCTACACTTTGCCCCACCTTGAGACACTGACCAGCTCCAGAAGTGGGCGCATCCACGTGAGAGTTTGGTCAGGACAGCGGGAGATACTGGTATCTGCCCTGTGAGGAAGGATTAGCTTGGGCCCCTGATTTCCTGTCTCTGAGAAAGACTCGATGAGACAAAGCAGGCTGGGTTTCGGGAGGGTGAGAGGCAAGTGGGGCTGCCTATTTTCGGAGGCTTGCGGAAACTTGTTCAGCCCATAGCAAGGAAAGTCAGATGAGTCTCTCAGTGGCTTGGAACAGATGTGCTCTGAAGTGTGCCTTTAGTTTATGTTTTTCTTCTGTGGATTTCCAGAGCAGTTACAGACTAGAGACGAGACGAGGTTTTAGCAGTAGAAACGAATTCACATTGAAGCAGAGGTATTGAAATTTTACCTTTATCCCAAGTACTTCCCCAAAGACTCTCAATAGAAGCTATAGTAACTTTCCAGAACAACTAAAATACTCAGAAGAGTAATGACCTTCAGCACGTATTTCAGCCTAATACAAACAGGAATGTACATAGGAACTGTAGATAGTGGAGGAGAGGCGTGTCTACAGTCACAGACTGTAAGTCCCTGAGCTTGCGTTTGGCTTGTCAGTACCAGCTTTGTGACTCACCATAAATCCCTCCGTGGGCCTGGGCCCATTCGCTTTAAAGCACATAGTGTAGTGTGTGGCATCAGGAGGGTGCTGGGCAGGGCCAGGCAGCGGGGTCAGCCCTGGCTGGGTGATACCTGCACAGCTCGGCATCCCCGCTTCATTCAGCAAGGAAACCCTCCCTCCTCTTGCACGGTGGGAAAATCGGAGGCCCCAAAACCTCCTTGCTCCCAGCACCATCTGTTAGGCGGCAGAGCTTGAATTCAAGTGCTAATTTGTCTGCTCTCCAAGTCTGGGCTCAGGAGCGCACATGTTGTTGGTGGAGAGGTGCTTCCTGCTCCTTGGCAAACCTGACATGTGAACTGCTCCTCCTGCTTCACAGGCACAGATTCATGCGGTGCACGCATGTGAATACACACATGTACGCATGCACACATACACACCTCCAGAGGCAAAATTCAGGAGAAACCTCCCACTGCCTATGTGCTCGGCTGACTGCAGTGCAGTCAAAAGTGACCCAGAAGCCACCTTGCCAGGGTGGAACCTCCTCTAACAGACTCACGCGTGGTGGGAGCCTGCACAGCCAGGAGCTCCCTTTTTGCAATAAACAAATGGTATGATTACATGAAACTTTTATTTTTCCATAATTTAATCAGGGTGTGGGGAAAACAGAGGTGGGGGGGATTTTCGCACCTGTCAACAATACAGTAACAACCTTTCTGGAGGCAAAAGAGAAAATGCTTACAAATTGCTAACAAGCTCCTACCCTGGAGCTCCACACCTCCACACCACACCTGCACAACACTTCTAAGTTTTCCAGCTTTTTTTTTTTTTTTTGAGACAGGGTCTCACTTTGTAGTTCAGGCTGGCACTGAGCTCACTATGTAGCCCAGGCAGGCAAGCTTCAAACTCAGCAATCCTCCTGTCTCTGCCTCCCGAGTGCTGGGACTACAGGCGTGAGCTACCACGCCTGGCACTGTGGTATGCGGTATTGATTGTTGGTGGGCATGAGTCTCCATGCCCAGCATCGTATGTGGTTACTGGGGATCAAACTCAGGACCTTGTGCTTGCGAGGCAGGTGCTAGAACTACTGAGCTAACCTTCCGGCCCTCCAGCTTTTTAAAAATTAACTCTATTGGTACATTTTAGATATGCAAAATGATCATATTTATCATAGGTAATTTGTACCTGTACATGATATATTTTGATGCTTCTTTTCCCCCATTCCCCTCCTCTCTCTTCAACCCTTCTTCCCCTCCTTATTTACAAGCTTTGTTTCCATTTCCTTTCATTCTCTTTTTCTTCTTTCCTTTCTTCAACACTTCTCTTTTTACAATAAGAAGACCCTACAACATCGCCTCCCCCTAGTTCTAGAATTAAGAGCCTAGAGGCCACCCGGAAACTAGATTCTGGAAACCTTCTATCTACAGTCAGACAGCCTGTTAGTGCCGAGACAAGATGGATCCAGATGTCCCTTCCTGGCCTTTTCCACTGAGCATGGTGCATTTCCTTCCTTTGTCAACTCCAAACAGAAAAAGATGGGTGTGTTCTTACACGGAGCTGACTCCATGACCAGAGCGGGCCAGGCGTCCCGTCTTGCAGCCTCAGCTCCCCTGCCGTGGCCGCCCACTGTGTCATGGCGCATGGGCTGAGCTATCTCCCCGCCAACACCTCCCAGAACCTGCTTCCAGCGCTCTCAGCTGCTGACACGGCTGTCTCCACAGAGCATGGAGCAGGCATCCTCCTCTCTGTTCACCTTCTGCAAGCTGACATAGAAACAAGTTAATTACACAGCCAGCTTTCAAATGCCGGCCTTCGCCGCCTCCCCAGGGTCTCTCTCCCACGTCCCCCCAGCGCCAAGGTTGTGGCTCTGTGCCGATGCTGCGCCCCATGTCCACCCCACCTTCTCCCCTCTGCCTTTGGCTGCACCCACACCACCTCACACAGCCCGGGAGCTTCCGATCCCCAGGGAGAGGTCGTGTCTTCCACGGAAACTTCAGCTGCAGCCTGGCGGGGCCCAAATCAACGCCCAGGACAGTGTGGCTCCTGGGGTTCCCAGACAGGACACCATCCATTCTTAGTTCTGACAAACGTCCCCTATCACCCACTGCTGACCCCTCTCATGCCTTCCAAAACCCAGCCGGGCCCTGGACTTCCCAGAAGTCAGGCTGGGCTGTGTCACGTCCCTCAGGCCAGTTGCTCGGACCATTTGGCTTTTTTCAAGCCTGCACCAATCAAATCCTCAACTCCCCAAGACCAAAGAGGTAAGTGGACAGTGGGAGAGGTCAGGAAGGCAGGGCGGAGGGAGGACTCTGATGCGCTCACTTCCACTGCTCGGAGATGAGGGCTCTGTAACTCTACAGCAGTCAGGAGCCCTGAGACCTAGTCTGAGCTCTGCCATGAATGAACCACATGCTCTTGAGCCGGACACTTTGCCCCTCTGCGGCTCAGTTTCCTTACCTGCTGTGTATGTGTGCAGGTTTGCTTTGAGAGTCCATAAGAAGCCCTTCAGTTCAAGGCTTTCTAGTGCTGACCGCCAGTCTGTAGAGCACACTGTAGTTTCCCAGGCACTATCAGGTGCCTAATTTTGCATATTTAATTTTCCTAAACACCTGCCAGCGTGGCCAGGTAATTGGCAGATGATGAGAGCAACTGGTGTGAGGCAATCACGGCTGAGCCTGTGCTGAAACCAGTGCTCTCAGCTGCCCTTGTCCCTCTGGGGAAGACAGACCTGTGTTTCTGTGGAAGTCAGAGACAGGCCCCTGGGAGAGGGATATAAATCCAAAGAGCCTTTGTCGCCTTAGAATCAGGAGTCAAAGTTCTGGGTGTTTCTCCTCCTTCTGGAAGTGTATTTGCCATTTCTGGGCCTAAAGGAAGGTTTGCGTTAGCTCCAGACTCTAAACGTGGCTGCTCTGGGGCTTTCAGAGGCATGAAGCAAAGTCCACAGCAGCCAGGACCATCCAGGGCACCCGCTGGCCAGGGTGGAGCTGACACCCAACCAGACCCCACCTCCAGCTTCAACCTGACCCTAGCAGCAGGGGCAGGTGGGCAGTGACTGTGGCCTCTGCTGCCCTGGCTCAGACAGGCCAGTCAGCTGAGGTCGGCATAAGGAAAGGGTTTTCCTGACGGTGAGCCGCTTAGTCCTGAGCCTCTCATCTTGGGCCTCCAGTCTTCCAGACCGTGAGAAAAGAAACATTGTTGTTTAAACCATGCAGCGTGTGGTGCTTCCCTCGGCAGCCCTGGAAAGCCAGCTCGAGCACCTGGGGCAGCCCTGTCTCCTTGCTGACCCTCAGTGCGTCCTAGAGGAGCTGAGCCAAAACGTGTGGGCCCAGAAATGCTACCTAGATTTCCAAAAAGAAGCCCCCAGGACTCTGATCCCCCATCCCCCACCCATACCCATGGAGTCCTTGGGATGGGGAGCTGCCCCCACCAAGCCATAGCCACCTCCCCACTTCAGGGCTGGGCCATTGCCAGCTTCTGCTTCTCCCCAGTGATGGAGAGATAAGCTGCCTTTGGGCATCTGAGGGGATGAGGAAAGAGTAAGAAACACAGAGAAATTGACTGATTCATGTCTTTGGGGACAGTCGCACCCCCCACAGGACTGTTTGGCTTTTGCCCCTGGACCACTTCAGCTCCGCCTCTCATGGCTGCAGTTCCACAGTAGCCTCTGTGTGTCCTGGGACACGCCAAGGCCATAGCCAAGTCGCACAGAGTGTGGGGTGCTGGGGACCCTGGGAGAAGAGGAGCCTGGGGCGGCCAGAACTCCAGGGCTCCACCCCAGCCAACACCCCCTCTGAGCAGCGGAGGGGTTCAGGGTGGAGAAGAACTTGGCTCGTTACACAAGCTGTTTGCTCTGGGCATGACTATTAACTCAGCCTTATCACTGGGCCCTTACACCAGGCAGGGCAGGGCAGATCAGAGTGCCGGAAGAGTGGGTTCCCCACTGTGCGCAAGAGAAGGAGGAGGAAGACAGGCCGCAGCACAGCCAGAGAAGCCGCTGCTCAGACCATGGTGAAAACATGCCTGCTGCCGCTGCTGGTGCTCCTCGAGCTGGGACAAGCCCTGGGGGTCCTTCACAGGTGAGACGGGCCCAGCCCTGAGCTCAGCTGGGCCCCCAGTGCAGGGCTGCCTGGGGGAAGGAAGCTGAGGAGAAGAAAGTGAGGCTTGTGCGATCTGGGGGAAGGTTTTCCAATGGCCACCTTGTGCGTGGCCTTGATCTCCTGTCCTGGCAAGTCAACCCCTGGCTCCACCTGTCATGGAGGCCCTGCCGAGCACAGGTTGCTGCTCAGCTTGCAAAAGAGCAAAAGCCTAAAGATGGTTTTATTGCTCAAAACCCTCAAATGACTTCCCCTCAAACACAGCTATCCGTCAACTCCCCCCCAGAGTCTTCTGTCCCTTTAAATCAGCCCCTCAGGGGTTCAGGCAAAGCTGCGGACCACCTTAGAAGACCTGACAAAGTCCTGGCCCGGAGGGACATCCATGTCCACACCAGGATTCTGAGAGTCTACCGGGCAGTGTGGTGGGCGCCAGCGCTGAGAGGGACCCTGCAGGGCCCCTTGCGGTCATTCTCTAATTAACTCAGGCAAGCGCAGTTGCAAAGCAAGGAGGTGAGAAGAAGGAAGCGGGGCTGCGTGCTCCTCACACAAGGCTTGTCTACAGGGTGCCCCTGAAGAGGCGGGAGTCCCTGCGGAAGAAGCTGCGGGCCCAGGGCCAGCTCACTGAGTTCTGGAAATCCCAGAACTTGGACTTGGACATGGACCAGTGCTCCACCATACAGAGTGCCAACGAGCCCCTTATCAACTACCTGGATGTGAGGCCCACGAGGGGGCTGGGGAAAGGCGGGAGAGGGCGGGAGCCTTGGCCTGACCCATGCCAGCATCCGTGCTGCAGACCCTCCCAGGCTTTGCTGTTTGGATAACTGATATGGTCTGGTCCCCTGGGCTGCAGGGTGTGGAGCTCTCTGCGGGAGGAGAGGGCTGAAGGTGACAAGCACCCGAGGGGAAGGACCCAGCTTCTGTTCTCAACTGGGCAGCTTACCAGTTCTGACTTTAAGGAACTTGCCTTCTCCCAGCCCCGTTCCCTGATCTGTGAAATGGGTCTGCTTCTCTTGCCTTGTTCCTGATGCCACTAGAAAAATTGGGATAACGTGGGGCAAGTCCAGTCACTGGGGGGCTTGACTTGAGTTCTTCCCTCATGGGCCTCTGCTGCCTTCTTCCCTGAGCTCTGTCAGTTCTGGTCCACAGACTCCAGTGTCTGGCCCGGGACCTCTCCCGTGGGCCCAGCCAGAGTCCTGCCCCTGCCCACCCACGCCCCTTCCTCCTGCAGATGGAGTACTTCGGTACCATCTCCATCGGTTCCCCACCACAAAACTTCACTGTCATCTTCGACACCGGCTCCTCCAATCTCTGGGTCCCCTCTGTCTACTGTACCAGCCCAGCCTGCAGTAAGTAGGGGCAGGAGACCCAGCAAGAAAAGGTGGGGCCCATCCTGGGAGGTCAGGTCTGGTACTCTGGGGGTGGGGGGCATGGGCCTGAAATGGGCTCTCCCTGCCACCTCAGCTCCCCCTCCCGTCTCTGGATCTGTCCAGAACTGCTTACTGTCCAAACAGGACTAGGCCAGGAAGGGAGATAAAATTTGGCTGCTATACAAGGTAACAACTTTCATACCTGTCGGGATTAATAGGGAGAAAATTAGCCCCTAAAAAGAGAAATCTTTAAATTGATGACTCACTTCCTTTGGAACAGCCAAAGGAACACGGGAGAAAGTTCCATTCAACTGACTTTCTGGGCAGGTAGGTGGGGGGACCTGGCGCAGGCGGTTCTCCTCCTTCAGGGAGTCATGGAGGCCTTTCTCCCACACAGCTAGGGCTTGTGGGGCACTATGGCATGAGCATGTCCATTTGGAAGCGATTCGGGGTTCCAGGGAAGATTGCAGAAAGATGTCTTGTTCTATGAAGGACAAGCCCCGGGGACAGACAGTCTTAGGTGATGCTGAAGCTAGGTGTTCCCAAGGTTGGGCAGAGGTGGGAGTAATTTCCTGGAGTGGTAATTGTTTACCCTGAAGTTTCTTTGAAGGCAGGTTCTGACCCACACTGACGCCTGGGACTGCTTCTGGCGCCCGATAAACGGTGCTTATCTCCGTGTGCCTCATGAGGTCATTGCGGGCAATCAGGTTTGCCCAGGAACAACGATTTGGTCCCACTTAGGCCACACCTGTGGCTCAGGGGGATGTGCTGTCTCAGGGGGATGTGCTGTCTCACGGGAGAACACCGTGGCCGGCCTTTCTAGAGTCCCCACTCAGTGTTGGGAGCTGAAGGAAGAGAACTGGCAGCTCTGAGGCAGAGATGGAGGCGATGAAGCCTCTTTGTTTTCCAGAGGCACACCCCGTGTTCCACCCTTCCCTGTCCAGCACATACAGTGAGGTGGGGAATCCTTTCTCCATTCAGTACGGGACGGGGAGCTTGACCGGGATCATCGGAGCCGACCAAGTTTCTGTGAGTGTGACCCCTTCATCTTTTTGTCCCTTGGCCAGAAGCTTAGGGGGCAGAATATTGTTCAGAGGTCTTAAGGGACAGTGGCAGACCTGCCTTAGGAAGAGGTGGAACGGGTTGGGGGCTAAATTCTAGGGAAGGAAGTAACCACAACCCCTTCTCAGACAGTGGCAGGGTCTGTCTGCTCAGCACACCTGGCCCTGAGGGCCGGCTCAGGGGTCTCCCACAGCAAACACTACCCTGTGCACAATGGGCTGGGTCACCAGTCCTCAGGCACACGAGGAGACAGCACCGTGAAGGACAGAGAGCGGGGCAGGGTAGGAAAGGAGTCCAACCACACTGCCAAGGCAGAATTCATATCAGAACAAAGACCCAAGGTCTTGTGAGCTGCTTCTTAAACTCCCCTTGACCAAAGGGCTGAGGGGTCCTGGGTCTCTAGAAATCAGCCCAGTGTGAAAACAGAACCATGAGAGTCCTAGTGCTCCTGGGAACTTCACACAGGCTTCTGGGCCGCAGGCTATGTGAAAGCCCTAGGGAAGCAGAAGCTGAAGTAATACCACTCCGTGACTTCATCATTCCAGTCCTGGGGTCAGCCCAAGGCTAGCAGGGCCCACCCTCCATCCGTATCCTTCCACTGCTAAGTCAAAAAGATGCCAGAACAGAAAAACACTTTGTATGTAAAAAAACATACAAAGCCTACTGATAAAACAGTACACTACTGGAACCATGTGTATGAGTATAAAAACACACCACACAGGTACATACATATCAAGGTACAAAGAACTCTTCAGAAGGCTACATTCCAAACTGATAGTTATAATAACCTGGAAAGCATAAGGGACTGAAGTTGGCATGAAAAGGAGAACCCTAATATACAGTGTTCCACTTCTCTGCCAGCCTCCTAGTTGGTACAAGGTAGCAGCCAAGCCCCCAGCAATTCCAGCTTCTGGTGCTTCCTCCTCGAGTGTTGCCAGCTCTGGGGCGAGGTGTGTGCCCACCTCTGACAGAGGGTCTCAGCTCCTGCTGCCAGGGACCCCTCACACGGGGGTCGCAGGTCCGGGGTCTTCACACAGCTTCATCCTTGGGTTCCGTTCACCCTTCTCCCACTCGACTTCTGTCCTTTTCTTCTGCTGCCAAAGCTGTAGCCCTTGGGCTGCAGTATAGGTCAGAAACTACACCTTGAAATACTGTGTAACTGACATTATAATTGCAGATAGACAGCTTTCTAAAATATAAGCCCTCGTACATAAAACTTACCAGAATTTGTGGGTACAGCCAATGCAGTCCTAAGGGGATAATTTATGCCTGAAATGCCTGTCATAGAAAAATCAATAATTTAAGCATCGAAAAGAAAACCAAACCAAACACTCCCATAACACCAAATCAAAGCCCCAAAAAGTAGAAAGGAAAGTGTAGTAAAGGGAAAGAAAAAGCATCAGTGAACTAGGAAAGTCACACTACAAAGAAAACCAGCAAAGCCCCAAATTAACTCATCGCAAAGAATAAAAGTGACAAATCTCTAGTATAACTAGTTAAGAAAAATGAAAGAAAATACAATATCAGCAATGAAAAAAGGATATTAGACACATTAAAATAAAAGGATATCAAGGATAGTTTATATTGATGAATTTTACAATTAAAAGAATAAGCAAATATCTTGAGAAATGGTATATCTAAAGTGACACAAGAAAAAAAATAGACAATATGAATAGTCCTGTATCTATTATAAATATCAACTGTTATTTCATCCATTTCTGAAAAAAGACTTCCACAGCCATATAACCTCTCTGGTAAATTCTTCTAAACATTTTTAAAAAGGTAACAGAGAATCAATAAATGAAAACATTTCATAAGCCACTTTATGAAGCATAACTTTAAGAATAAAACTTAAGGGCCGGAGCGTTAGCTCAGTGGTTCCGGCGCCTGCCTCGCAAGCGCAAGGTCCTGAGTTCGATCCCCAGTAACCACATACAATGCTGGGTGTGGTGACTCATGCCCACCAGCAATCAACCAGCAATCAGCACCACATACCACAGTGCCGGGCGTGGTGGCTCACAACTGTAATCCCAGCACTTGGGAGGCAGAGACAGGAGGATTGCTGAGTTTGAGGCTTGCCTGGGCTGCATAGTGAGCTCAGAGCTAGCCTGAACTACAAAAAAAAAAGAATAAAACTTAAAAAGAATAAGAATTAAGCAGTCTCTCTATTATGAATGCAGAAGGCCAAAGTTCTAAAGAAAATATGTACTAGCAAATAAAATCTTGTGTTATAGAAAAGCATAATACATTTCAGCCAGAAATTATTTCTTCCAAAGACTCTATCATCTAAGAAGATAAAAACAGAAAAGTCATATGATAATCTCCATTGATAAAATTCAATATTTATTCATGACTTTGAAGGAATTATTCCAGTTCTGGGCCTAAGGAATAGAAATAAAAAGTAATTTCTTTTATCTTTTTTTTTTTTTAAATCTACAGCAGGGGTGGGATTTAGTTCAGTGGCTAAGCACCTGGCTGATGAACACAAAATCCTGAGTTCAAGTCCCAGTATCAGAAGAAAAGAAAAGCCCACAGCAATCCTTGTACTGAGTGGTGAATTGTTAAAGGTCTTTTCTATGAGATCAAGGAGGAGATAAGATACATTCTTACTACTTTTGTTTAATATTGTGCTTAAGATCCTAGACAACCCACTAAGGCAAGAAAAAGTAAATTAAGGGCATTAAGATTGGGATAAAATATAAACAACTTCATTAAAATATGAAAAATTCTATTTGTAGAAAAATGTTTATAAAACTACAGACAGAATATAGTGATTATTACTAAGTAAATTTAGTAGAGTTGCTAAGGTCAGCATATAAAAATCACCTGAATTTCTGTGTAACAGGAAAAAGGAAAAGAAAATACACTATTTATAATACCATCATAAATGTCAATTAATGATGGCCCATGACTACAGTCCCAGCACTCTGGGAGGCTGACATGGTAAGATCACAAATTCATGCCCAGCATGGGCAAGTGAGAGATTTGATGAACCCCTATCTCAAAATAACAAATAAAAAGGGTGAGGATTGCTTCAGTATGAAAGCCTTGGGTTTAACCCCTAACCATGAAAAAAGATCAACAGCTTGAAGTCAATTTAACAAAATATGTGCAAAATCCCTACCCTACAATCTGTAAAACATTACTGAATAAAATTAAAAGATCCACATAAATGTAAAGATGAACTGTGCTTATAGATTAAATGGCTGTTTTATAAAGACAGGAAAAAATTTCAAACTGATCTACTGATCCAATGTTACCTCAGTCAAATCCCACCAACCAAAACAATGGCACTTCTTGTTAGTAATTAACAAGCTGATTCTAACATGTACATGGATGTGATATAATATACCAGGACAATCTCAATGAAGAAAAACACTGCAAATATTAACATTTGTTATATAGCTATAGCAATTTGGACAACATGGTATTGGCATAGCTTTAAAAAAATTAACCAAATGCAACAGAATCTAAAGTCCAGAGACTGCCTACACAGTTGCCTGGTTTAGCACAAACACGATAATGCAGTATGTGGAAGAAGCAGTGTATATTTAGCAAATAGCAAATAGGTCATTCAGATGTTAAATACAAAACAATGAATATTTCTATGTCATGTTATCAAACTTTAGTAGATCACATATCTAAAATGAAAAATAAAATAATAAAACTTTTAGAAAAAAATGTGAGAAATGTTTTCATAACCTCAGAGTAGGAAACCGTTTCTGAAGCAAGTTATAAAATCACTAATAGTGGGCCGGAGATTTAGCTCAGTGGTTCTGGTGCCTGCCTCGCAAGTGCAAGGTCCTGAGTTTGATCCCGGTGACCACATACAATGCTGGGCATGGTGACTCACGCCCACCAGCAATCAATACCACATACCACAGTGCTGGGCGTGGTGGCTCACACCTGTCATCTTAGCATTCGGGAGGCAGAGACAGGAGGATTGCTGAGTTCAAGGCTTGCCTGGGTTACATAGTGAGCTCAGGGTCAGCCTGAACTACAAAGCGAGACCCTGTCTCAAAAAACAAACAAACAAACAAATCACTAATAGTAAAGGAAAATTGATCCATTAAAATTCATATGTTGCCTGGTGTGATAGGATATGTCTATGTTCCTAGCAAGAAGACTGCCATGAGTTCACTAGATGATGAGACCCTGCCTCAAAAAAAAAAAAAGAAAAGAAAAAAAAATATATATATATATAAATCTGTATCTTTGTTAATTATTTGGTTCTAAAACATTAACAAGAAAATACAGATAACTTACTTCATAAGAGGATATCCCATATCATTAATCAGCAGGAAATGCAAATAAAGCCACAATGTAACTCTGCATATCTATTAAAAATGAAAATAATAAGGAAAGTTAAGTAATACCTAATGTTAATGAGGATACTAAGCAATCAGAACTCTCAATTTTTTTTTTTTTTTGAGACAGGGTCTCACTTTGTAGTTCAGGCTGGCCCTGAGCTCATTATGTAGCCCAGGCAAGCCTTGAACTCAGCAATCCTCCTGCCTCTGCCTCCCAAGTGCTGGGATTACAGGCATGAGCCACCACACCAGACACTGTGGTACGTGGTATTGATTGCTGGTGGGCGTGAGTCATCACACCCAGCATTGTATTTGGTTACCAGGATCAAACTCAGGACCTTGTGCTTGCGAGGCAGGTGCCAGAACCACTGAGCTAAATCTCTGGCTCAGAAATCTCAATTATTGATAGAAACAATAATCAATGGAAACATCAGTGGGTACTATTGTTTTGAAAAACTGTGATACATATTCACTCAAGCAGAACATGTGCATACCCTATGATCATCAGTTTTATTCCTAGGCATATGTCCAACAGAAATCACATGATTTCATCATCAGATGAAATATATTAGTAGCTTTGTTAGTAATAGTGGTCAATCACAGGGAACCACTCAGACACCCATGAATGATAGAATGGATAAGTCATGGTGATAGGTTCATACAATCAAGTACTAATGAGAATCAACGAATCACAGCAGCATTCACTAAGCACTATGTTGAGAGGCAGAAACTGAATATCAACATCATACTGGATGATTCAACTCATATAGAAGTGGAGAGGGTGGTTCTCTTGGGGAGGGAAGCAAGGACTAACTGATAGTATGGGACGAGGCCCCTGGAGTTAGGGGTGTCTTGTTTATTGGGTTTGGAACTAGGTTACATGTATGTGTAAAGTGTGTGAAAAATCACTGGACCACACACTTACAATTTTTTTTTTTTTTTTTTAGACAGGGTCTCGCTTTGTAGTTCAGGCTGGCCCTGAGCTCACTATGTAGCCCAGGCAAGCCTCGAACTCAGCAATCCTCCTGTCTCTGCCTCCCGAGTGCTGGGATTACAGGCATGAGCCACCACGCCTGGCTACAATTTCTGTATTGTGTTTAGTTCTTTAAAGGAACTAAGAGAGTGGGAAATTTGGCAACAGTCGTCATGCCAGTTTAATCAAGAAAAATTGAGGTAGGGAGAATTAGCTTTGGGACAGAGGGAGAACCCAGGAATTGGAGACCCCTGCCAGTTCCCCTTCACTTCTGTGGGCCTTTTCTGCCAGGTGGAAGGACTCACTGTGGTTGCCCAGCAGTTTGGAGAAAGTGTCAAGGAGCCGGGCCAGACCTTTGTGCACGCAGAGTTTGATGGAATTCTGGGCCTGGGTTACCCCTCCTTGGCTGCTGGAGGGGTGACTCCCGTGTTTGACAACATGATGGCTCAGAACCTGGTGGCTCTGCCAATGTTTTCTGTCTACATGAGCAGGTAAGTCCTGTTGAGCCCACCAGGTCAGGCTGATGAAGACCACAGGGAGACAATGTAAGACGGTAAACTTAGGCACCGAAGGCTGGCTCCAGTTTCCTGATCTGCACCAGTGGCCTTCAGGCTGGTGGCATTAGTAGGTTTTCACAGTGCTGGGTAGGACACATCAATGGACAGTTTTAATGCCCTCAATCACCACTCCAGCTAGAGATATGTTCCTCAGGCCAAAAGAGTCCAAACTAACCAACTTGCAGTGGCTGGAAGCCCCGGTAACAAGAGCAGGCTGAGGTTTCTGGCTTCTGCACCTGGTGTGAGTGCCCAAGGGACCCTAGCTAAGGCTGCCTGGGCCGCTCAGTGGCTGCTTCTTCACACTTTGCCTTTCTGTGCAGTAACCCAGGTGGCTCAGGAGGAGAGCTGACTTTTGGAGGTTATGACCCCTCCCACTTCTCTGGGAGCCTGAACTGGGTCCCGGTCACCAAGCAAGCCTACTGGCAGATTGCGCTGGATGGGTAAGTATCTTGCACGAAGGATTTGCAATCTGATAGAACTGCTAAGAGACTCAGCTCACACTAGATTCCATGGATGACACTGCGGGTCCCGAAGGGCAGACAATGGGCCCTTACTTGCAGGTTGAGGTTGAGATACCAAGCAAAGATGCAGAAAGGATGCCGGCGACCAGCGAGTTCGTGCATGTGGTGTGCCTCTACTTCAGACAGCACACGCCAACACGCAACTGCCGCCTTCCGTTCACTCGACATTAGCGGACAGCCCTGGCGAGCGCTGCATGACTGGTGGAGGGACTGGACTCAGGTTTTCCCCTCCGGAGGCTTGTAGAGAAGACAAGGCACACGCATAAACTGCCACCGCATGAAGTGGAAGCGGTCAGTACTCATGAGAGGAGCCGCCAAGAGACAAGACAGCTTCTCTCTGAGGACCCTGAAGGGCATCACAGAAGAAGGAGGTCTCAAAACTGAGCCCCAGGCCGGAGCAATACAGGAAGTGCAAGCAGGGAGTTGCTCATTCCGTCCCCGTAGCACTGGGCGAGACAGTGAGCAGTTCAAAGACCTGTAGTTCAAGTTTTAGTTCCTGCGAGGCACCGGGCCCTTAAGGTAAAGTAAAAGTTTCAATGCTCACTGTCTCCGGAGAGCTACAGGCATTTGCCCACATACGGTCATGACTTCTTGTTAGGGGATACTGACCTTCATTTTTCAATGAAAGGAATACAGTAGGAAATATCAGAGTGCATTTTGTTTGAGAGAGAATTATGTAGAGAACTATGAGAAGTAAGTGTATTTCTTATAACAGGTCTCAAAACCATCTAAATATGTATGTGGTGGAAGAAATATGTATATGGTGGGAGAGATAAACTAGGCGACTATCAGGCCTGGAGTCCTATAGAGCCCAGTGGGGAACAGAATTGCCAGGAACCCAAGGGAGGGCTTGACTACAATCCCTTCGCCCTCAGAATCCAGGTCGGGGACAGCGTGATGTTCTGCTCCGAGGGCTGCCAGGCCATCGTGGACACAGGGACATCCCTCATCACCGGCCCCCCCAGGAAGATCAAGCAGCTGCAAGAGGCCCTTGGGGCCACATACGTGGATGAAGTGGTAAGAGCCGCCGGGCTGGGGAGGGAGAGGAGCGGGAAAGCCGGCCTGCTCTGGGAAGCCTCTGAGTGGACCTCACACTCTGCTTCAGTATGCCGTGGAGTGTGCCAACCTCAACATGATGCTGGATGTCACCTTCATCCTCAACGGGGTGCCCTACACGCTCAGCCCAACTGCCTACACCCTGCTGGTAAGCTGCTTCCTCATTCGCCCTCATGTCACGGGGCCTTCCTCACATGCCTGTCACTTCCCCTTGTCAGAGAGTCATCCACATTTAGAACTGTGTTTGTCCTGAGGCCCTCTCCCACCTTGTCCTGCACCAGTGGGTGTGACAGTGGGTGTGACATCCCCTGGGGAGGGATGACACAGCTGCCCAAGGTGGAAATGCCACTGGACTGGCTCTAATTTCCAGTTCTGCCCTGAAGCAACAGCAACCTGTGAGCGAGTGGTACAGGGTGGGTTTCACGGTGTCTCCTGGGACCTATCAGTGGACAGTTCTGACCCCTGAGTCCAGCTGGAGTTTCTGTCATCCGTGCTATAGAGGATGCTATGGAGAGTCAGAGCTAAGTGCCTGGTGGGGTGGGGGAGGGGCGCGGGGTCTGGCTGGACTTCCTATCACAGCTGAATTCATATTCTCCCTCAAGCAAGAAAATGTCTTAGTGCATTTGAGAATTTGCATTCTCAAGTTTGGAGGATGAGATAGAAAGGGAACTCCTGAGCATTTCAGACCCACAGTGACTTCACACCACTATTGGCCTAGTTTCCGTATTGCTATTCTCTAGCAACACACTGATGTTTCCTGAGAGGTAGCCTCATGTCAGGATGTCTGGGCCAGAACAGAGAAGCTGAGGGTTAGAACAAAGGCATTACCTTTATCCCTGTGTCTTGATTTTCTCTAACTCCTTCCCAAGGCCCCTCCTATGACAAACAGTCCAAGCAGACACAAACATATGCTTTAGAATCCAGCTGCCTGGCGACTCCCTGAGTTCCAGCAGCAGAGGCACTGCAATGTCTGCTCAGTCCCTGAAGGACACTGTAGGATCTGTGAATTTGTATTATCTTCCTTTCGCTGAGGCCCCTTGAGCCCTCTTTAATTTCCCGTATCTATCCCAATCAGCAAGCTCAAATTTCAAATGATTGCTGGGAAGACCACACCTACCTTGTAGATACCAGGTCTGTGCCAAACTAAGAAAAAGAGACGGGGGGGGGGGGGGGGGTTTACACTCATCCTACCTAACAATGGAAACCAACTGCCTTGTATCTAAAAGGGTTCAATTAAGTGATTCTCCTCAAAATATCAATAAAATATAGCAGAGTCTAGGCACTCACAAAGCAACTTCTCTCCCTTCCTAAATAAATAAATAACCTGAAGCTGAGCATGGTGGCATGCACCTGTAATCCCAGCAATCAGGGAGGCTGAGGCAGGCAGATTACAAATGCAAGCCCAGGCCAGGGAATTTAGTGACTTAGTGAGACCCTGTCTCAGTATAAAAAAATGAAAAGGGCTGAAGATGTAGCTAAGTGTGAAGGTCCTAAGTTCAATACCTAGACTAAGAAAGAAAAAGAAAGGAAAGAAAGAAAGAGGGAGAGAGAGAAAGAGAGAGAGGGAGAAGGAAGGAAAGGTGAAAGAGAAAAGAAAGAAAGAAAGAAAAGAAAGAAAGAAAAAGAAAGAAAGACGGAAGGAAGGAAGGAAGGAAGGAAGGAAGGAAGGAAGGAAGGAAGGAAGGAAGGAAGGAAGGAAGGAAGGAAGGAAGGAAGGAAGGAAGGAAGGAAGGAAGGAAGGAAGGAAGGAAGGAAGGAAGGAAAGAAGGAAAGAGATTCAGGCCAAGGTCTTTTTCTCCTCAGCTCTGCAATAGCATTTCAGTTTTCCCAGTTATAAAAGGATGGTTGGGCCGGGCTTAGCAGATGGACACCTCTCAGGACTGCAGAAGTCAGGTGATCATTTGCACAAACAATACTTTAGCGAGGAAACTAAAGGACGGAAGGAAACAGGAGGAAGAACTCACCAGCCAAAACAGCAAGGCCCCGCCACTTCCCAGTACAGCCTCTAGGGGCGCCCCTTCCCCCTGCCCTGCTGCGGCTCACGTCTTCTCTGTCCTTCCCCAGGACTTCGAGGATGGGATGCAGGTCTGCAGCACTGGCTTCCAAGGCCTGGACATCCAGCCTCCAGCCGGGCCGCTCTGGATCCTGGGCGATGTCTTCATCCGACAGTTTTATGCTGTCTTTGACCGTGGGAACAACCGTGTGGGGCTGGCCCCGGCGGTGCCCTGAGTAGGGCTTCCGGTCCAGGCCCGGCCACCCGATTTATTTGGGCCTGCTGGGTGGGGGCATGCTTTCTTTACACTTGTTAAAAAGTCACTTGTTCTAGAATGCAGGCATTCCCAGCATTGCAACTTGAATTAGGACAAAACAGACCAGGATGACACACTCACACGTAGTTCACATATTCACACCACTTCCGTCGCCATCTCCCTGGGAAAATTCAGTTCTTTATCGCTTTTGTTGATTGTTTAGAGTAATGGTGACATGGCCTTAGTTAGGGTAGCCCTAGGGTAATGGTGAAGAGATGTTAAAAAGGGCGCTGAGGAGAGCAAGCTGAGAATCAGATGTGCACTCTGTCTTATGCCACCCGAAGGCTCAGCACCTCCACTGCCCACTGGCCATCGCTTCCGTTAGCTCGAACCGGCCGCCTCCTGTGGGCACACCGCCCTGCAGGCCCAGTTCTGATCCCTCTTCCCTGAAGGAAGATGCTGCACTCCACCTCGGCTCCCTACACCCTGTTCTTGCACCAAGTCTCAGTCCTACTGTTAAAACTGAGGTATCTATTTTTGAGTCCACAGGGTCTGACCTACTTAGACTGCTGGATGACTGGGCTGTGGCTGGGAGCTCCGGCCTCCCCCGCAGGGTGGGGCTTGGCTGCAGCTTGTGTCAAGGAAAGGAAAGGGAAGTTACTGACTTCTGATCCGTGTGGATGAGGAAGTAGGGGCTGGAGCCTGACGGGGACTGTGACTTGGCTTCTAGAGGTGCCCGCGGCCTTTCTGCAAGCGTCCCCTGAAAGCACATGTTTCAGAAGCAGTAAAGGCCAGAGGTTCACTTCCTGCACCCCAAAGTCCCCGCAGTGGCAGGCCCGGGACAGTTACAGCTTTTCACATCCCTCTCTCATTCTCTTTCTGACCTCACACACACACACACACACACACACACACACACTACACACACACTGTGCACACGCATACACACAATACCCACACACATGCATTGATTAAAAACCTGGTCTCAGAAAAACATAGACTACGGGGGTGAAATATCTTAAATGGTAACAATTTAAGAGCAAACCAGCTGGTATAAATCAGTAGTTGTTTTGAGGGTGGATTGCCACACCCTTTCCCAAAAAATCAAAATAGAAAATTTTGGATAAACACACTCTGGAAATCTTTCCAGCTTCCAACATTATCTCCAACATTAGACTTCACAGAAAGCACGGCTCCCTCCAGGCATGCTTGCCAGCTGACCCGAGGGAGAGCCGAGGCGAGCAAGGCTGCCCTTGTCCTTGCGGAATGCCCAGTCGTGGCCAGCTTACACAGGTCACAGACCACTGGGCACAAGAAGCGCTTTCCCACCGGGAGGACGGCTAAACAAAAGGATGGGCCAGCAAGGAGACGGGTGGCAGCTCAGACGGAGCACGCGTGCCCGAGACACCACAGCAATGTCCCTCCCGGAGATCCGTGGTCTGCAGCGCTTGGGCATGCCCAAGCACACCTCACCCCCTTTCATCTTCCAAGCATAGCTATTACCCAAGGCCTGGTTCCAGAGATTCCCAAACCAGCTTCCTGCTACAGCAAGTTAGTGCTGCAGTTCCTGAGCGCTTCAGGTGGGGCCGCCGCCCTCACCTGAGGGGCCTAGGAGGTTGTGAGGATGGGCCTCACCTCTCACACACGGTGTGGTGTGGCACACAAGTGTGCGTGTGTGTGTGTGTGTGTGGTATGGTGGAGTGAGGTGTATGTGGTGTGTGTCCCATGAGGATATATGTGAGGTGTGTGTGTGGGGTTTGTGATGTAGCAGGCATTCAGGTGCATGTGTGTCAAGGCCTGGGGTGAGGACAAGGTGTGAGGACAGAGCCTTTTCCCACCAGGCTAACAGTGGGACTGATCTACTGAGTGTGTATCAGAAACTTCAACCAGCAAAAGGGCCCTTTCCTAGGCAGCTTCCAGTAGCAGAAGGAGCAGTTTCTAAAAACTTCAGAGCTCTGCTGCCCCCCAGCCCTCCTGGGGGGTCCTGTAAGCCAAATTCTCAGGGAGCTCCAAACCCCGTCAGCTCAGAAGCCAGCTTTCCCATCCGCCAGTCCCTCCACCCACACAGCTGAGGTCACACTGGCCCAGCCTCTTTTGCAACTTTCCCAAGTCTGGGCAGGAGGCAGAGGAGGAAAACTCCAGGGGAAGTGGCTGGGACACAGACTCTTGTAAGTTCCCAAAGCCTTTCTCCTCTGGCGGGGCTGGAACCTTTGCTCCAGGAGAGACTTCCAGACCCAGGAGAACATTTGCCTCCAGGGTGGCCGAGTGCTGCACACCACAGTGTAAGTGCCCTGGGTGTGTGTCCACACCCTTCTGTCTGTCCAGCAGCCTTCAGAGCTATCTGTGTGCTTAGGGGACTGGAATGGAGGCCAGAGGCTGAGGGGAGGCTTGGAGTCCAGCAGCCACGGGCTTAGACCCGGCGCACAGCTCCACCCTGGGGACACTCCAGGCCATGGCGGCAGGAAGGGCTCAGCTGCCTCTCTGGTGAGCAGGGCCCAGCTCGGGAACCCACAGGGCTGGCAGCACCAGGCAGGATGCAGCTGCAGCCGCTCACACTGCTGCCTTGGGCCGGCAGGGCCTGCCAGGAGCTGGAGCCCTGCAGGAGGCTGGCACGTGGTGTCCCCGCACCACATGGACGGGGCCCCTTCTGCAGTGGAGCTCTGTGGGCCAAAGGGGTTCGTCCGATACGGGGGCCTCCTGAGTAGACGATGATTCTTGCTCTAAGCATAGACATTTTTCCTGGCAAACACCCATGGTGCCAGAGCAGAGCAAGCCCTGGCTTCCTGTCTCAGTTCACCACTAACCAGTTCTTCGCTCAGGAGAACCCTGGCCTATAGTGGCATTTTATAAAGTATAAGTGCTCTATCATCTCGGTGCCTTGAGTGTTGATAACGATTCCTTTGAAATTACTGATCAGTTCTCCATCAGCTGAGTCCCGTGGAAACCGACTGATCCGAGTACTTAGTGCTATCGCTCAGTGGTGAGGTCCAGCTTTTGCTGGCTGGGTGGGTGGCTGGTGACTACTGCAGAAGGCTCTATCTTTCCAGGGTGCATCGGGCTGTCTATGGAAATACGGAGTGTGAGGCACTGTCCCAGGCACAGACGATACGTGGCAAGGCAGAACTAAATACTCCACAGAGCTTAAAGAATGCTGTACCTCCTAAACCAGACTGTGGGTGCCCTTCCCAGAGGGAGCAGGTCTGGACCTGCTAGGGTCTGGGCTGGTGAAGCAAAATGGTGAATGTTCCTGGCAGGTACAAAGTCTTGTGTTCCCGTAACAGACTCTCCCACTGATAAACCTGACTTCCCCCACGACAAGTCTCATTCCTTTTTTTTAGGGTAGATAGATTTGCTGGCTTTTAAACCTGGCACAGGGAGGGGAGGCGCTCAAGACTGGGCAAGAAGCCAGGGGAGACCTGCTTCAGGTCTCACCCTCTCACCTGCCCTGCTCCAGTCTCCGGCCACCAGACCACCCACCCAGCACAATCGAGGCAGAGGGCCGTGCCCGGGTCCCTGCCGGGGCTGGGACAGGAAAGAAGGAACGTGGGAGGTCGGGGCAGAGCAGCTGCAGAGTCTGTGGAGGACTCGACGCTGGGCCCAAGCAGGGGCGCCTGGCAGTCTGTCGGGCTCTCTGACGTACAGAGACAGGGGGCAAAGACTGGGCTCCAGGTGCAGAAGTGCTGCCAGGCAAGAGAGGGCGAAGAGTGGGTCACATCCAGTAGGGACTGAGTTCTACCCTGTGTGGCCTGGGTGGCTGACGGCCCGTCCTGTGTTCAAGCCCTGCCAGGCCTGCTGCTCACTTTCCCTAACCGTGAGGGTGAGTCAGCCCCGCCCCGAAGAGGATCCCCTGCTTTGAAACATCTGAGGCAGCTGAATGGGTAGGAAGAGCCTTAAAAGGACAGCTGTGGGGCCACCGCCCAGCCAAGACCAGAGCCAGAGGACAGAGATACCTGAGTCGCTGTTGGAGCGCTTGGCCCCGGGAGCCAGTCGTCCCGAGCCTATCCAGCTGCTCTCCAGTTGCTGCTGTGACTGAGACGCACATTGAAGCCTCGGGCAGTGTGTTCAGGGGAACGCCTAGGTCAGAAGTGGGTGCTTACAGTCAAGGTGGAGGCAAGGACCAGCAGAGGCTCAAGTAACCAAAAGCTCTCAGTGTGGCAGAGGAATTGAGCAATTCTCAGGTGGTCCCCAGGAGAGGACGAAGCACCTGGGCCAGGGCTGCCCCACTTCCCAGGGCTGTGGTCAGATGGCTCAAGCACAGGGTGGGAGAGGAGATGGGGCCTCTGAGGTCTCTCCAGGGGTGCACCGCTCCACACTGGGGCTCAGCGCAGCACAGAGACGGCGAGTGCTGCAAGCAGGGTCTCCACACCACTTGCAGAGCCAGCGCCAGCTGGGTGACGTCCTCTGCCCTGTGAGAAGCAGACTCAGCAACAGCTTGCTCATACCACGGCTGGCACGAGAGCTTGGCTCCACACGCATGACGGCTCTGAGGGACTCATCCCGCTGTGAAGTCACACGCAGATGACTCTGGCCTGACACACACCCACACACTCCTGTAAAAGATGGGTCAAGTCTTTATCTGGTATTTTTAATTACAGAAATAATTTAGGCTTGTGGAACAAATCTTAAAGCAAGATGTATATAAAATAAGAAGATCACTCTTAGCCCCTAATCTGCCTTTCCACAACTCTGTATTAATCCTGTCGCGTATATCTTGTGTATTCCAGGATAAACACATGTGTAACATGAAACTCATAGTCATTCACATAGGGTTGTTTGTTTCCATATAATTGGGATCATACTATACAAATTGTTCAGTAATTCTCTTTTTTAAATTAAATTATCATGTGTGTTTTTACACTTTATCACTTGTTTGTTTGTTTGTTTGTTTGTTTGTTTTTTGAGATAGGGTCTCACTTGGTATTTCAGACTGGCCCTGAGCTCACTGTGGAGCCCAGGCATGCCTTGAACTCAGCAATCCTCCTGCCTCTGCCTTCCGAGTGCTGGGATTACAGGCTTGAGCCACCAAGCCCAGCATTGTGGTGTGTGTGGTACTGATTGCGGGTATTGTTGTATGCGGTTACTGGGGATTGAACCAGGAACCTTGTGGTTGCGAGGCAGGTGCTGGAACCACTGAGCTATATGTCAGGTCCCGCTTTGTCTTTTTAAAACCTCCCAGTATTGCAGAGTACATGATGGATTAGAATTTATCTCTGATGGACGGACATTTAATTCCAACAAATAGGTGTTCTCAGGGGGCCCTGGGAGTAGGGTATGTGATCCTCATTCTAGTTTCACAGGGAGACAGGAAAGCCTGGTTAAGATCATGGCCTGATGTTGGGCACAATGGTGCAGCTACTCAGAAGACGGTGAAAGGAGGAATGCAAGTTCAAGTCCAGCCTGGGCAGCAGCTAACATTTCTTGAGTCCTTAATTTGTGCCATAACAAAATATGATATGTTAAATGCATTATAATGAAACTGCTGATTCATGTAACTCTCGCAACACACCCGTTGCTTATTCGCACACTTGCAAAGCTCTCAGCACAGTGCCTTGAAAACCAGTCCTGGTGAGACTGTGAGGGCTGGCAGTAGCACTACACAGGGCTGTATCAAGGGTAAATGCGGCCCCTCTGCTCAGCATGATGGTTCTCCATGGCCACTCTCCACACACAGTTCCTGTCCAGAGAGTCCAGTTCCCCTGAGCCTACTGTGTGATGTCACTTTGGCAGCCTTTCTTCAGCTCCTCAGCTTCGAGGAGCCCAGTGCCCCAGATCCTGTGAGTTTAAGCACAGGGCACACACACAGGGTCCCGCCCTCCAGCTAGGTCCACCCAGGAAGTGCAGGACACAGGAGTCTTCTCTGGCCTTCCACCCAAATACCGGCTCACCCATCCCCCACCACACAGCTGTCTGTGCGTGATGAGGGACTCAACTCCTCCCAGCTGACTTGTTCTCATCTCAAAGGGGAAGGAGGACACAGGGGACCCCGGCAAGTGCCAGCTAGTGCCAGCTTCCGCCCTTCTTCCCGCCTTGCTCTTGTTCTGATTCTCCATCTAGGACACTGGATTGCTCTCTCAAGCTATGTTAGCAGCACATTTCGGCCAGCCTGTAGGAAGCAGCTCCCCACTGCTCCCTGCCCCTCCAAACTGGCACCCTTCTGGGAGTTAGCAATTTCACAATGTGCGTGTCCTGTATTTCAAAAGAGCATGTTGAGGGCTGTGGGGTGGGGCACTAGATCATTGGTCAGGGTCCTGGATCCCATCATAACATCAAAAAAGAAAGAAGGCAAAGCAAATTCAATTTAGTATCAGCTTATTCTAAAGTATTTGGAGTGATATGATACATACTGTTTAGCATCTCTTATTTTTCGCTTATATCCTAGTGCATGACTCCCAGGAGCCCATGTTCTTATAAAATATTTAAGGCCTCCACTTTAATGACTGCTCCATTGTTCATGTGCATTGTGAGTTAACCACTTCTTCATTGTTGGATATTTCCAAACAGTACTGAGAAGAACATCCTGGAACAAGAGTCTGCATTTCTAGTCATTTCCTTAGGCAGTTCCTAGAAGTGGAGGTCAGGGACATTTTGAAGGCTCTCAACACTTATTGCCAATTAGCTTTCCAGCAACATGTACCGATTTCGGCCCTGCCAGCTGCAAAGAGAAGGAAGAGCCTTTTCACTCCACGACTGCAGCCTTGCCCTGGGCTGGCTCCCGCCCGTCCCCGCTCCAGGCAGCCCTGACAATGGGCCCCTTGTGCTGACTGCCCCATCTCCCTTCCCGCACCACCCTCCACCCCTGGCTCCAGGCTTGACTGTCTGCGCAGCCTCTGTTCTGTCCTGTGCTGCCTCCTTAGCACTCCAGGCTGCATCCCGGGCAGGCCAGGGGCAGTGCGAGGGTGAGTGTCCTGCGGCTCCTGTGAGCTCCCCCACCCCGCTCCCAGGCAGGCGAGGGCGGGTGGGTAAGAGTTGCTGGGTCTTGTTCCTCCTTTGGAGGGCGGCCCTCCTGCGTGCCAGGTCCAGTTTAGAGATCTGTTCTCTGGGAAGGACCAGGCCCATTGACAATGGCCAGCATGGAGAGACCTCTATTTCCTTACAGGCCCTGAGCCCTTCATGAATCCCTGGAAGAAGGTGGACTTGAAACTCATCATCGTCGGAGCACTCGGGTAAGCCAGACTCCACGCAGATTTTGGGGTCAGAAACCAGGCCCCGACGAGGGGCCGTGAGGCCAGCTCCCTGGAGCCCTTCCTGATCTGGGCGGCTGCAGAGGTCCATCTCCCTTCAGGAAGGGCACTCAGTTGAGAGAAAGAGACAGCAAGACTGATGGTTTCAGCACCCGCTTGGCAGGACCAGTGTGACAGTCACGTGAGCGGCCGTCTGTGCCTTTCCGCTGCCGACCACACCCGGGAGAAACCTGTTCTGGGGTTTTCGGCTCCCACCAAACCTCCACACGTCCATTGGCTTCTGCTTCTAGAAACCTCCCTTGGTTCCCTGTCCCTCTGAGCGTGGTCCCTGGACCACGGGCAGCATGTGAATTCAGAACCTCAGGAAGTGGCCGTTGTGTTTGCAAATGGTGTAGGTGTTCACAGGTCATGTTTGGAGGTGTGTATTCACACGTGTCTTGGGTTTTGCCTCAGTGTGGGAAAGACCTCTCTCCTTCACCAATATATGCACAAGACGTTCTACGAGGAATACCAGACCACGCTGGGGGCCAGCATCCTCTCCAAGGTCATCGTCCTGGACGACACCACTTTGAAGCTGCAGGTGAGATGGCCTTTCTTTCTTCCCCTCCTGCATGTACACACCTGAAATCGCCCATATTCCCTGCATAGCCACTTATCCGGCAGAGCACAGCAGGAGCTACACAGGCCCAAGCAGACTCTGGGCACACGGTCTCTTCACTGGGACACAGCCACACCTATTGTTTGCCTACTGTCTTGTACCCTACAATGGCAGAGGAAGTAGATGGAACAGATATTGTGGCCTGCAAAGCCCGTAGAATTCACTGTCCTGCTCTTTGCAGAAAAAAAATGCTGATCTCTGACCTAAACATAGCTGGTGTCTGACTCATTGTGGAGCTGGGAGATGCCAGGCTCCCTGGAGAACTTGGTGGTGGCCTTGGTCAAGTCAGTCGCAGGACCCCAGCTTCCAAATCCATCCCAAGAGACTGGCAGCTCCTCCGGGCACCAAAGGCAAAACGAAAGCTCAGGTGTGAACGTGGCCACAGGGTGTGAAATGACATTGCAGGGAGAGCCACACACACCTGACCCTGCTTCCTGCTCCCCGCCTACCCTGGCAGGGGCACCTTAGCTGCCCTGACCTCACAGAGCTCCCTCCAGCCCCGCCCCACGGGTGGCTGCTCTTCCCCTCCAGATCTGGGACACAGGAGGGCAGGAGCGGTTCCGCTCCATAGTGTCCACCTTCTACAAAGGCTCCGATGGCTGCATCCTGGCTTTTGATGTCACCGATCTGGAATCCTTCGAAGCCCTGGACGTCTGGCGGGACGACGTTCTAGCCAAGATCATCCCCATGGAGCAGACCTACCCCATGGTGGTGCTGGGCAACAAAATCGATCTGCAAGACAGGAAGGTACGGTCCACTCATCCATTCACTCAACAAATGTGATGTGAGCACCCACATTTACCAGGCACTGTATCAGGCTCCACCCTATGGCGCTGAGCCGGTCACAGTCCTTGTTTCGTGAATTCACACACAGACACTTTGAAAAGCAGCTGTGATCTCCGCCTGGAGATCAGGGCCATGGTACAGGCCACGTGTTCAGGTCCAGGACACAAGGTCCGAGAGGTGGGTCCAAGCTGAAGGAACAGCACCTTGTGGGCTGAGACTGAGCAACTCTGTAGAGCCTGGGTGTGGAGAGGGTGGGGCTTCAAAGAGGACAACAGCCAGGTGTTGGGGATTTGAATCTGACGAGCATTTCTGCCCTCAGGCAGGTGGGCAGTCTGCAGTCCTAACTGCTCGGATCCATCAGTTCTCTAGGAAAGTAATCTTCTCTTACCAGTGTAAGACGTGCCAGGTGACAGCTCGTCGGTGTGTGCAGTATGGACTGCCACACGGTCCCTGAGTGGGGGGCCCTTGGAATCCTTGCCTGCCAAGGAGAAAAGTGTAGAAGCGGCCTGAATATGCAAAAGATAGGAGGCCAAACAAAGCCAAATGGGACACAGGAGCTGCTTGAGACACGTTTTCTCAGTGTTTCAAACAGAATAAAGCAACGGGGAACTGAATCATTGTCCCTGAGTTAGGATTTCACACCGATTCAGAGGAAAGTTGTAGGGGAACTGAGGCACCATGGGGTGTGGCAAAGAGTGCTCAGGAGCAGCAGGAGCCAGCAAGGGGGATTCAGCACCACTGCTGGCAAGAGAAGGGCCTCCTGCTCCTAGGAAAAGGGGTGCCTGGTAGAGTTGGACGAGCTGAGCTTGAGGAGCCGGGGACAACTTCAGGGGGCTACGGAGAACCCGCAGGCCGTGGGCTACATAAGAACAAAACTGTGAAGGAGAAGTCTAGGCTGGAAATGCACAGCTAGAAATCTTCGCTCTGTGGTCAGCTCAGGTTGGAAACAGTGTCAGTTCTCCAATCACAAATACCCACCCTCAGGTCGTAACCAAGGCCCTGCGTTCCTTCAAAGGCAAAATGTCTCTTACCTTTCCTCACCAGCACAGCTCCCTGAAGGCTACACAGCCAGCCTCACCCATCGCCTTCCTCTTCCCCGAGGTCATAATTCTGGTGTCAGCGCTGTCCTCAGCCAACCAGGAAGAGAGAGACATTGTCAGGACAGCAGGGCAATGACGGTTGACTGTACTATCATAGACACTTTTGTACTCTTGCCTGGCAGGGGTTGGCAAGCTCTTTCTCCTGTGTGTCATCCCATTGGGTGTCACCAGGGACATGACACTGAACCTTCCACAGCCTTGCTCCACTCCCTCCTCAGTTCCTAACTTTTAGCCAATCAAAGACACGGACAGGAAAGGATGGTCAGCCCCCAGGGCCAGCTACAGGGAGTGACCGTGAACACGAAGTGGAGTCTGAGGTGTGCATTTTCTATGGCTCTGTGTGGGATAAATGCCAGGAACAGGGTCCTGGGCTGAGGTTTTCTCAAGCTGGAAGAGCTGGAGGCGAGGGTGGGGAAGGTGCCAGGAAGGGAGCAGAGGCCAGAGAAGAGGGCCGAGGTGGAGCTGGGGTGTCAGGAGTCGGAGGAGAGGAGGAGCGTGGCCACGAGGGAGTTGAAAGATGAGGAGATTGTGATCGCAGAACAGGAGGCCAGGGCTGGCGTCTACAGAGGCCTGGCTGGCCCTGGGTGGAAAAGGCGGAAGAGGAGAGACTGATGGCTGGAAAGGAACCCTGAGGCTACCATGGCAGAGCCAGCTGCATTATGAGGGGCGGAAGTCAAGCCAGAATGAGGGACTTCCAGACAGGATAAGGTAGCCCAGGAGGACTGCTCGCTGGAGTGGAGGGGTCCCCTATGGGCTGCAGGGTGAGCTTTGGTAGGGAGAGAAGAAAGACAAGGGACTGAAGTGAGGCACAGGTGAGCCAACCCTCTGGCATCCACAGTGAGGAGTGTGGAAATAGTCCCATTACAAAGGGCAAAATGTGGAACAGAGACCCCGGGAAAAGCCAGGGCTCAGCCAAGAAGGGGCAGTGAAAGGAGGGCTCCAGAGGACGGGGATGAGTGGACTTCCTGTGTCAATTGTGCACCTGGGAGGCAGAGAGGAGCCGGGGCTGAGGAAGTACTTATCGATAATGAAATGAGGACAGGGAAGTGGCGAGGAGGAAGTTGGTGAAGGAGGGTCTGGCCAAACCACGAGGGGAGGCTGGGCAGCACCTGCCTTGACACCTTCTGCTGGCACAGAGCTGGCAAGGGGTCTGCCAGCCTCCGCTGGCTGGTGCTGATGAACCCGAGCAGATGGGTTGGGGGACAGAGCTGGGGGGGGGGACATGCTGCTCACCGCGCAGAGCCGTGCAGGTGAGCTCCAGGGCTGCTGGAGGGCGCCCGCATGGTGACCCCGCCCGCTCTCCATTCCTGAGTTACCCAGCTGACCGACTACAAGGTGGCATGCTTCCCTACGCCTTGGGTTCCAGTGTTTTCAGCCAACGGCCAGTGGCGCCATTGCTTTTGGGTCCGTGGCAAGACAGAACATGATGGCGCATAATCTTAAATGAAATCAGCCGGACGCCTGAGTCTAAATACAGCATCACCTTGTTTCTCTGGTGTGAGAATCCCAAAGGGGAAGCAAGGAGGTAATGGAGGCTAGATACTGGGAAGGAGGAAGAATATGTTCGAATGGGAAGGGAAAGAAGGGAGGGGAAGGACAAGGGAAGAGGAAAAAAGGGCAAAAGAAATAGAAGGGAAAGAATGGAAACAAAGCTTTTGTAAATAGGGAGGGGGAGAAGGGCTGAAAAGGGAGAGAAATGAGAGGGAAAAAATCAAGATACATTAAGTATAGGTACAAATTCCCTTCAATGAATGTAATCATTATGTATGATAAATATGTACTAATTTACAAAATGAAGCAAAAATGAAAAACATCATGGCAGGAGTACATGTTAGAGGAGTGGACCCACCTCATGGCAGCCAGCAAAGGAAAGGAAGAAGTCAGGGTGCCAAGAGAGAGCCCCATCCAGGGCTCCCCCATGAAGAGCTGGCTCCCTTCCACTGGGCGCCACCCCTTCCAGGTTCCCTCACCTGCTAACACCCAGCAGACCGGGGACCGCGCTGTAACGTGCGAGTCTCTGGGCATCTCTGGTGAGATGAACTCACGTCCACACACTGCCATTTCCTCTCTATGCATCCCACGCCGGTTTTATACTCAGCAGAATGGAACCAGAACGTGAGTTCCCTGAGGTGATTTGAGGACTAAAGGAAATTATGTCATTTGTTATTGTTCTTATTGTCTGGAAGGAACAGGCTGGAAAACATGACAGCTTTTCCTACTTCATGAACAGGAAATTGATGCTTAAAAATACATTGCTAGATTTGGTGAAATGATCAAGTTTGGACATGGCAGGTGGTGATGTCCGTCCAACAGTAGGAATAGACTGAATTCCCTGAATTATGTGTTGTAAAATAGTAACAAAGTGACATTTATATATATAACTACAATAAACACACACACACATACAATGTTTTTTGGGTTGTTGTTTTTTTGAGACAGGGTCTCGCTTTGTAGTTCAGGCTGGCCCTGAACTCACTATGTAGCCCAGGAAAACCTGGAATTCAGCAATCCTCCTGTCTCTGCCTCCTGAGTGTTGGGATTGCAGGCATAAGCTACCACACCCAGCACTGTGGTATGTGGTATTGATTGCTGGTGTGCGTGAGTCACCATGCCCAGCATCTTTGTATGTGGTTACTGGGGATCAAACTCAGGACCTTGCGCTTGCGAGGCAGGCACCGGAACCACTGAGCTAAATCTCAGACCCACATACAATGATTTTTAAGAAATTGTTGACTTAACCTTTGGTTCTAATGTCTATTCTTCTTCTACAGCAGGTAGAAGTGAGGAAAATAACAGTTTATTAGGAAAGACAGCTCCGCTGCACCTGTGCTACAGGAATCTGTTCACAGGATATGAATTCTTCACTCTGTACCCAGGGAGTCAGTTCTGACTCCCAGTTCACAGAACTGGATCATGTTTTCTAAGGAAATCCTTACTAATTAGCATTAGATGTGCTAATTCTAAGAAAATATAATCAATCCTTTGAAAGGCATACAAGGTAGAAAAGCCTCATAAATAAAATGATGAAGACTGGATGAATTTGTCAATGTTTGGCCTCCAACAAATGAGCAAAATGATAACACAAAAAGTGAAAGGTAGGCCAGGGACGTAGCTCAGTGGTTTTGGCACCTACCTTGTAAGTGCAATGTCCTGAGTTTGATCCCTGATATAAAAAAGAAAATATAGTGAAAGGTAATAATAGTGCCATCCACCAAGAGAAAGGTAATGGAACTAAGACTTCTAAAATGCTTGTGTATTCCATGTCCCCGAGCACCACACCTTGAGTCTGAGCCTCAGTTGTACAACACATTTATATTTTGTAAGAGAAGATGATCTGAAAAATCATGAAACTCCCAGCTGGAACTGGCAGAGAAGTGATACACATTACCTCAGTGTCCTTCCCCAGACAGCAATCCCAGCTAGGGAGAGCGTAGGGTCTTGCTTTGTAGTTCAGGCTGGCCCTGAGCTCACTAAGTTACCCAGGCAAGCCTCGAACTCAGCAGTCCTCCTGACTCTGCCTCCCAAGTGCTGGGATTATAGCCGTGAGCCTCCATGCCCTGCACTGTGGTATGTGGTATTGATGGCTGGTGGCAAGTCACCAAACCCAGTATTGTATATGATTACCGGGAATTGAACCAGGGACCTAGCAATTGCCAGGCAGGTGCCGGAACCACCGAGCTAAATCTCTGGCCCTGGTAGGCAGATTTTTAATTTGATGTAATCTCATTTGTTAATTCTTGATGTTATTTTTTGTGCAGTTGGAATTCTGTTCAGGAAATCTTTGCCTATGCCAATATCTTCAAAAGTTTTACCTATTTTATCTTCCAATAAATTTAGATCTATATTTAGATCTTTGGTCTATTCTTATTTTAGTTTAATACATGGTGAGAGATATGGGTCTAGGTTCAATCTTCTATATGTGGATAGCCAGTTTTCTCAGCAGCATTTGTTTAAGGGGTTTTCTTTCCTATGGCATGTATTTTTGGCCCTTTGTCAAAAATCAGATGGTTGAATGTGCCCTGGGTTTTTTCTGCATCCTCTGTTCTGTTCCAATAAACCACATATCTGTTTTTGTGCCAGTACTATGTTGTGCTAAGGTCCTTCTGTATCAATTTTCTCTTAGGTCTTACATTGTGTCCCATAGGCTCTGGTGTGTTAATGCTGACATTGCGTTTGACTCTAGGAACTAATTTCTCCGTGACTTCTTCTCTGACCCATTGGTTATTCAAGAAGGTATTGCTAAATCTTCATGATTTTGCATAATTTTTGTGGCTTTTTTTGCTATTGATTTCTAGTTTTGTTGCACTATGATTTGATAAGATGTATGCAACAATTCTGGTTCATTTGTATTTACTTAAGCATACTTTATTGGTTAGCATGTATTTTATGTTGGAGGAATTCTATGTCCTCCTAAGAAGAATGTATATACTGTTGTTGGGTGAAACATTTTACAGATACCCATTAAATTTACCTCTTTGAAGATGTGATTCAACTCTGATATTTCTTCATCGACTTTAGTGTCTAGTTGATCTATGTATTTGTGATACTGAGTTCCTGCACTTCACTGAGTTGGTATTTATCTGATCTTTTATATCCAGCTGTGTTTGTTTTATGAAGCTGAGTGTGCTCTTTTTTGGTGTATGTTTATTTATAATTGTCATCTCTTCTTGTTGAATTGTTCCTTTAACCAATACGCAGTGACTTTCTTTACCTCTTCTGATCAGTTTTGGCTTTGTCTACTTTGTCTGAAAATAGGATAGCTGCTCCTGCTGGTTTTAGGGTTTCTGCTTCATGAAATGTTTCCATCCTTGATTTTTGGCCTGTGAATTTCTCTGGGAGTAAAATGTATTTCTTTCACAATAGTTATACCATTGGGTTTTGTTTTTATACTATCTGCCAATCTATGTCTTATGAATGGGGAGATGAGTTTATTCGTAATGAGTTATTATTGAAACATACTGACCTGTTCTTATCATTATGTTATTTTCCTGTTGCTGATTCCTTTTTTCTCTCCTTTGCTAACAACCTAATCAACCTGGTGTAGTTATCCCATTATGTTTTTTTGGGGATTGTTGGCTTCACTGTCTCTCTACGGTGTCTGGGAGAATGTTTTGTAATGTCAGTTTGGTAGTTAGGAGTTTCTTAAGATGCTCTTTATCATGGAAAGAACTTACTTCTCTCACAGAGGAAATTGGGGGGACTAGCAGGAGCCCTACAAGAGACAAAGGTGAGGGGACCAATCTGTCCACCAGAGCAGCAGCGAACTCCCCGAGAAAAGGGTCAGCCCTTCTCCACTGCCTCACCGCCTCCCAAGGCCACCAACCTTAGCCCTGTCCCACTGGGGACCGATTTCAACAGGAGTCCGGCGAGGTGGGGGACAGAGCACATGGGGGCCGCAGCACCAGCGGCACAGGGACAGTGAGGACTTCTCCCCTTCAGGTGCCCCAGGAGCTGGCCCGAGGCTGGTGTAAAGAGAAGGAGATGCCCTATTTTGAAGTCAGTGCCAAGAATGACATCAACGTCGTGCACGCCTTTGAGGTGCTGGCCAGACAGGCTCTATCCAGGGTAAGTGCGTGGCGGAGGGTGTGGGGTGTCTGGAGAAGACCACACGGGTGCGGTATGGGGCTCCTCGTCCCAGGGTGTTAGCTGCCCAGGGGCTCTGAGTTCTGGAACCGCAGACGCACAGAGAGCCTTCAGGTCCTAAGCCCCACCCAGACCTGATCCCACAAGGGCTGCAGCAGTGGTGGGCCAGCGCCACCCCCACCCAGGACAGCAGCCCACGAGGCCTCGCATTTTTCCAGGTGGAACATGCAGCCTGCAGGAGGTGCTGCCATCCTCTGCCCAGTGACAGGACTACACTCAGCTGGCACATGTGCAGGGCACTGTGCCAAGTCAGGACTGCCCAGTCTCAGAAGAGAAACAGACAGGCACACAGTGGCTTAGATACTACTGCTGGGCACAGTCAGACAGGACTTGGTGAGGGGCATGCTGACCTCCACCCTGGGGGGGAGGGGAGGCTTTCGGAAGCAGTAGCAGGGGTGGTTTGTTTCACAGTACTGAGCATTGAGGCCAGGACTCCCACACTGAGCTACACCTCCAGTTGCTTTTCTTCCTTTTTCAAAATTTTGAACAAGGTCTTGCAAAGTCACTCAGTTCCCCAGGCTGGGTTTGGGCTTGTCCTCCTCCTGCCTCAGCCTCCCTGAATGCTGGGTGGCAGGTGTGCGCCACGACACCTCTCTAGTAGCAGAGTTTTCATCTCTCCCAGGTAGAGTCTGGGGCTCAGAGTAGCGTCCATGTGGTGGGCACAGGGAGGGTTTGGCCTGTGATCTGTGAGCCCCGGCACAAGCTGGCGTAGGGGACATCCGAGCATCTTGGTGGGGCATTTCCATCACCAGAATAGAGTGCCAACCCCCAGGGCTAACTCTTCCTATTATATCGACACCCGGTGTTAAAATGCTAACAGCAGGGAAGATTTTGCTGGGCATGGTCAAGGCCTATCACTAGAGTGAGTCAGGGCAGCGACACTGTGCTGACCCTGAGACCACCAGGGAAGGTGAGAGAGGGGCCTTTGGGCACGGTGGCACAGGCCTCTGTTCCCCTCTCCTGAAGAGGCTGAGGCAGGAGGACCACAAGCTCAAGGCCAGTCTGGGCAACTTAGCTGGGGGTGTAGCTCAGTGTCAGAGTGCGAGCCAGCGGAGGGATGGCCTGGCTCTTCTCCAGAGCGCTGCGGACCAGCAGGAGAGGACAGGCGGGAGGAGCAGGAGACCCCTCCACTGGGGAGCCTGCGGGCTCGGCCTCTCCCCACAACCCCGACACCCAGAACCAAGGCAGGGCGGGGTCCTAGTGAGAAGCGGGACCCCTGGGAGGTGGCTTGGCAGACAAAAGGGTCTCTGGGTGGGAGGGTTCAGCGAGCCGGAAGGGCGCAGAGGGCACCTAGGGTGCCTCCAGGACTGGGAAGTCAGGGGCTGGCAAGGCCAGAGGCGTGGAAGTGGCCCCAGAGAAGAGAAGGCTGGAGGCGTTCAGGGCTGGGCTGTGTCTTCTTTGCCTGAGCCCAAATGTCACCTCCGCTTTTCCTTCTGGGAAATTGTGGGACTGGGTTGGAGGTCAGAGGCCTGGACTCCAAATCCAGCCTCTGAACTACTCTGGGCTTTGGGAAGAGGGAGGGGCTGGGAAGGAGCAGGTTGGGAAAGCAGTAGCTGCCCTTCTGGGCCTCAGTTTACCAGCTGTATCATGGGAAAGAAAGAAATCAGCAACCTCCCCGCCCTCTCAGAACCCGCTCCACGCTCTTGTGCTGACTGCCGCTTCCTCCCCAGCACCGGAGCGTCCTGGAGAACCACCTGGCGGACTCCATCAAGCTCACCCCCAGCCAGGCGCGGAGGGGGTGCTGCTGAGGCTCTGACCGCGGAGACAGCCGGCCTGGGTCTCGGCCTCGGCCACACTGTCTGCCCAGAAGCCGAGCCCTGGAGCCTCGCTGGGTCCCGAACCAGGGCGCCGGCCTTGCCCTGGGCCGACCGCAGTGAAGTCAGCGCTTCGCCCCCTAGCGGAAGCCCAGAGCGTCACAGGTGAACCTGCGCGGCGGCTCCCGCCTCGGTCTCAGAACCCGGGCGAGCGGCCTGGAGCCCTGGACTCCGGCGGGCTGGCTCCTGCCCTCGCTGCCAACACCTACCTCTTGGCTCTGGCCTGGGCACAAAGCAGCCTCCCTCAGCAAGCAGGACGACAACCACGCTGACGAGGGACGGGGGTGCAAGAAAAGCTGTCAGGGAATTGCTAACTGATGCCTGCTCGGTCTTCAGGCGGCTCAATTAGCTCTCAAGCCTCAGTTTGCTCACCTGTCAAATGGGGGCGTGGTTTGAGGCCGGAAGCTGTACTTAAATCTCGGTTGCTGCCCCGGCTCTGCATTTATTTACTCCTTCAGTGGATAATTTTGAGTGCTGACTATGTGCATCGCACCAACGGACAAGAGCCTACAGCCGGTGAGGAAGAGGCCACAGACACAAACGCTAACAGGTGTTTTCAGAAGGCCGTAGAGGCCCTGGGCAACAGCACAAGGGAGGGGCTGGGGTGAGGTGGTCCAGGAGAGCTTCCCCGAGGAGGTGGCTTTGACCCGATCACTGCAGGAAGAGCACTGAGGGAAAAGGAAGCAGCAGGGCGGAGGCTCCAAGGAAGGACCAGCTTGCTGCGTTCCAGGGCCAGAGGTCTCGGCTGCGCGCCAGTACCAGTGCCGGGCCAGGGACCCGCCCTGCGAAGGGCCATTCGGCCAGCAGGAGGCAGCAGCGGCCCGTCGGTTCCACCCACATTTGAAGCTGGCGCTACTCCTGCTGGTACTGAAAACCTGGCCCAGCTCAGGGCATGTTCGGCCCAGATTTGCCAGGGGAGAAAATTCCAGTCCCTTAAACTAAGTAAGAAACGAGCAAAAACTGCAACATAGGTGATTTGGGCAAGCAAGCAGAATCGGAGACAGATACCGGAAGAAGAAGCCAGGGAGCCATGGGGCCTTTGACCCTGCAGACAGGCCATCAGGCAGCGAGGCCCAGTGTCACGGAGATGAACAGAACGGCCCCTCGCTGAGTCCTCGCTCTGAGCCAGGCAGCGCTGGGGCATCCACCTAGCCAGTAGGTGGCACCTGACTTTTGCATTGGCATAGAAGCTGGGTGTAGGAGGGATGGGTGAGGGAACCACGGAACCCTCACCGCAGCTCTGGAGTTTGCCCTGGTTCATGCTGAGTGCACATGGGGCTGGCACGGGGCAAGGTAGGCCATAGAGCAGCCTTGTGCCCTTATAGGCAGCACTCTGCATTGGGCACTGTGTGTGGGCCCTCATGGGTGCCCTGGGGGCAAGCACACAGAGCTGGGCAGCTCAGTGGACAGGGGGACTGTCTCTACACATGCACAACTAATAAATATGTCTATTTTATCCTTTGTGTAACAGTATGTTCCTTTTGTCCATCCTCTCGTTTTCTGCAGTGGCCAGTTATGGTCAACTGTGGATTAAAAATATTAAGTAGGAACTCCAGGGAAAATTGGTAATTTTAATTCATGTGCCATACTGAGTAGTGGGATGAAATCACATGCCTTGGTGCCCAGGTAATGAATCATCCCTATGTCCAACGTTTCCACACTGGGTGTGCTGCCTGCCCATTAGTCACTGAGGAGCCACTTGGACTATCAGATCATTTGCCATGCTCATCCAGGGCTTGTGCTGAACCGGTGCTTACAGAGCAGCCAGGCCTGGTATCACGAGGCCTCCACCATGCTCACTCTTCACCGCAGGCCACAAGTCACTCACTGCATCACAGATAAGAGTGGGCACCACGTAATGTATTCACACATCTTTCCTTACAGAACATTGTTATAATTGTCCATTCTCTTACTGTGCTTCATTCATAAATTAAATTTTATCAGGGGTGGGTATGTAGAGGGAAAAACACAGAACATATTGGGCTTGTCACTACCCATTTTTCAGACAGCTATTGGGAGTCTTGGAACGTGCAGTGGACCTTTGACTTACAAATTCGCCTTGGTCCCAAGGCATGATTGTAACTCATGTTGGTCAGTGGCCTTCGAAGTCTCTCCTGTGTAATGTTAGACCACACTTTCTTCCAGGCAGATTTCAGTGTCCTGGAAGAGACACTGCCCCAGGATTTCTCAGTTAACCCACACACACAGAAAACGAGGTTATAATGTTCCTTCTTAAACTCTTTAAGGGTTAAAAGTGTATCTGAGATCATCTGGAAGCACAAACAGCTGGCATTCAGATCATAACTCAAGACTTCATAAGTTAAAACTAAAATTCTGGTCATAACCCAAGTTGTCCATACATCGGCTGGTTATAACTTGAGAGTCCACTGTATCCTCTGCTATCAAATTTATTTTATAATTTTTAAAATGATTCAAAAAGATGTGTGACAGTAAACTGAGACTGGCACCTTCTGTGCAGAGCCAAGGACAGACTTGTGCACCAGTTATGAAGAGCTTCAAGATAGCAACAACAGACACTTACATCGAGGTCAATCAGACCCAGCCAGGGACGTGAGCCAGGCGCAGCCGACTATGCCTTGCCCGCCCACTCCCAGCCTGATTCTGGCCCTCCTACTCACCCTATAAACCCAGGGACTGGCAAGAGGAGGCAGGTGCTACTGGAAAAGAGAGCCCAGGCCAGGCTCGGGGTGGCACATGCCCTTGGGGCTTGGCAAAAACAAAGCCAAATCTTATCAGCAAACAAACCTGGGCTGGGTGACGCACACGCAACAGGCCCCACTGCAGTTGTGGGCTGCACACAGCCTAGGCCCCTCTGGGATGTTTGCTGGGGCTGGACACCAGCTGGCAGAAAGTCCAGCTCAGTGGAGGGCAGTGGCCTGTGCCTAGGTGTGAGTGTGCAGTGTGCAGGACTGGGGTGGGCACTCGTGTCCATGCATGTGCTGTATGTGCTATGGTGTGTGTGGGGGTGATGGGAAGTAAGCAGTCCAGGAGACCTTGTTGTCCTGGTTTCAATCAAGAGGAATAATTAAGCAGATGTGGGGGGGCCAGGAACAGTGGACAGGATGAGATGGGGCGATGGGGACACCAGGAGGCCAGTGACTCCCCCTCCTCTATCCTCCGAGCCTTGCTTCTCTCACTTCCTGGCCACACTGCCTGCCACTGCCTCCTGGAGCTGACCCTCCTCACCTCTCCCTCTCCTACCTGGACAGGGAAGCTGTGTGCCCGGTGCAGGCCTCAGTCTGCCCTCCCTGTGCCCTTCTACTTGCCTACTGTCCCTCTCCTGGCCATGCCCACATGGCAGCCACCCTGTGACCTTCACAAGGATAACTCTCTCTCATGGTCCAATCACAGACTGCTGTGAGGACTCAGCTCCCCGAGGCTCCCAACCCACGGACTCCTCCCAGGGCCCCAAGGCCGCTGGCTGCCCCTCCTCCCATCCCGGCCAGCAGGGTCCCTCTGCGGGAGCCGTGCTCAGCTTGGCCAATCTGTTCTGCACCAGAATATCGGTCCCTGCATTTAGCTCCCCGACTCCAGAGCAGCGAAGGCCCCGCCACACAGCACAGCGCTCACGCTCCCTCACCTCAGGCCCGCCCATCAGCTCCACCGGGGTGTCGGGCTTTCCGGGCAGCAGCTACGGTCATCCCTGTGTCCACAGCGATGGCCGCTCCATATATATTTTTGGCCCAAATAGTACTGCACTTTGTAAGACTGGGGCCCAGGAGGTGACAAGTAAATATGATGGAATACATAAAAACAGTGCACAGTCATTTAGAAAGAATAAAGAAGTGGTCTGTGGCGTAGATCTCCGAGTGCCTTGTTATTTGGGAAGACAGTGGCAGAAGCACACGTGAATATACTATCAGTTCTTTAATTGGAGGTAATTTTACACTTTGAATTTCCAACTCTTTGGGTTACTCAACCAAAACTTTAAAAGAAGAAAAATAAATACTGGCAGAAGGGAAGGAAGGAAGGAGAGAAAAGGGAGAGATGAGTGGTCTAAATCAGCCTTGAATCCAAGACAGGCACAGATTCTGTGGCAAGCCAGGGCCACGAAAGTCCCCAAACCCTCACGCGCAGGCGTGGCCATGAGCTCTCAGATGGGGTGAGAGCATTACTCCTTGTGGATCTCCCGTGTCGGAGGCAGCCAGTGTCTGCTGAGCGTCACTCAGCAGCAGCAGCGTTTCCAGCCTCAGAGGCTCGATTCCTGAAGACAGCCTCTCCAGCGTGTGCCCCGCCCGTGAAGTGCACCCAAACACCTGCGCCTGGAGATCTGCCGAGGTCGCCTCAGTCTGGCCAGGAGGCATCACCTTGAAATCCCTGTTTTCCAAGCCAGACCCTGGGCCCCAAAAGACTCATCCAGCGTAGAGGCAAAGGTACTTCTCAGGGGGCAGATGAAGGGCAGCGCCACCAGCGGGCCACCCCAGCACTGCACGTGCACCCTGCACACACATGGCATGTCCAGGTGCCAGAGAGCCGATCGAGGGTTTTCTTTGTAACATTGTTTATACGAGCTAGAAACGGGGTAAATCAAGCGTGTTGCATCCAAACAGTGGGATGCCGCAGCAGTGGAAATGAATGAACCAGAGGCATGCGCATGGACTGGGTGAGTCTCAGAGGCTCCCGGGAGATAGTAAACCAGGGAATTATGGTGTCAGACATAGGATTCTGGGGTCCCTGATGCTGTAGCCGAGAAGACAATAACTAAGAACCGAATGAATGAATGAATGAATGAATGAATGAATGAATGAATGGACGAGCAGATGAAATAACTCACCCACTCTTTCCCTGCCTCCCCCACCTCCCCGACAACTTCTGAGATTCGGATCCTCCAGTGAGCACTGCAGAAATTTAAAACACATTTGTTTTACAGTACATGCTCCTGCCTGCCCAGAATCTCCACAAGGGGGAAGCTGAGGAGTTCAGCCCCAGGAAGGCTGAGCCTCCTTCCTCCAGGCTGGACCACAGGTCCCCTCACTTGGGACCCACACTGCAACTCCCCTGCACACACACACACACACACCCAGCACAGCTCTGGGTTGTTGGAAACAATCCTATTTGGGAGAAATAATCGGAAAGTTGAAATTGACTAGGCCTTCCTGGTGCAGACCCCTTCACCTCGGCTAACGACTAAGACTCTGGTGGTCCCACAGGCCATGATGCTTCAGGGTAGAACTACCCTGCCAGTGTCTGCCCTGCCCTGCGGGATCTTCATCTGTGTAGCATCTCTAGGACAAGTGTGGGTGTCTGCTCTGCCCTGGGAGCCTGTTACATTTTGTTACTCTAAAGGTGCTGAATGAAAGGTGTGGCAGGCTGGGGCTTGGGGTCTTCTGCTACCCAGAGTAGCATGAATCAGGCCCAAGCTCAATTTCATTAAGCCTTATTTCTGTGTAATTATTAATTATTATTTCGCCGTGTGCTGTGGACTCACAGGAGACTAGAACCTAATGCAAATGTTCTAGTTCCGTTCCCTTCCCCTGTTTCCACACTGGGTCCATAATAGCTGCTAGTGTAAGCAACAGAAAGGAGAGTTTCCAATGCTGAGACGAATATACATGCATGCACACAGGTGCACTTCTGTTGCAGGGTAGACCTGGGGAGGGAAGTACTGGTGGAACCGGACAGGATCACATAGCTGAAGTCAGATCACCTTCAAGTGTGACCTTCTGTGTGACCCTGAGCCAAGACAATATTTGTGGTCTCTGTTTTCTCCTCTGCAAAATGGGGCAATAACTATTTCTTACTTCCTCCACAAGGATGATCTAAAGATAAAATCACAAGTGTGGTGATGATTAGGAAGTTAATAACATTGTAGAGGGTTGGGGATTTAGCTCAAGTGGTACCGCACCTACCTTAAACACACAAGGACCTGAGTTCGATCCCTGGTACCGCAAAAAATAATAATAATAAAAGTTAAAAAATAATGTTGTAGATTTAGAACCAGGATGATCATTTGCTTGGTCCTTTTAACTTTCAGAACATGTATTGGGTACATTAGGATCAGGCTCTTTTCCGGGCCTCTGTAAGTGTTAAGTCATTTGGTTCCCTCCACACTCCTCTGAAAACAGGGGTTGTGTTATCATGAGGAAACTGGCGCCCGCCCGGAGGAGGTAGGTAACAGGACAGTGTGTCAGGCTCTGCAGGCTGAGCCCCTTTCCTGGTTGCTCTGCCTCCAAACTCTGCCACTCCCTATTTCCTTCCCCTAGCTTCTGTCATCCTTTGGGTATCTGATTACCCAGTGCTTATCGGGAACACTGCTCTAGAGGCGAAGGGTGGGGCAGTAAACAAAGCAGACTGTCCTCCAGCCTTAACCACAGGAGGTGACTTGGAGGGACCAGAGCCTGGGAAGGAGAAAGCAGCGCCATGCACAGGGGTGACCTTGGTCAACGAGTCTGCTACCCTCCCTAGGATGGAGACTGAGGCCACTCCTGCCCACCGCAAAGCTCAGAGAGGCCATAGAGCAAACAGGTGTGCGCCATGCGGACGCTGTAAGACACTCTTTCAGGGAGAGCTTGTGGAGAGCATTATTCTCACCTCTCCTTCCTGGCTGCGAAGGTCTTACAGTGAGTTCCCTGTCTCTGTGCGCTAAGATCCTGGTACAGAGTAAGTGTGAAACAGGTGTTAATTATTAATATCAGCAAGCACTATTTAATGAGCTCCCCACGTGGGCCAGACACTAGCACATGCCAAACATAGTGCTAAATTTAATTTTCCACATGGATGTTATTATTTCTTAGAGGAATGGAGGCTCAGAGAGATGGATAACTTGCCTGTGGATGTCCCACAGTGAGGGCCAGAACAATAGGAACTTGACTGTCTGACTCCAGTGCCACTGTATGTCACCCACTCCAGCCATCCATACCGACTCAGTCAACTCAGTCACTCAACAAATCTTCCTACATTGCAGGTGCTTTGCCAAGATGCTGGGGACAGATGTTCGAAGCGGGTAAGGCCTCGCCACATGGAAGAGGGAACAAAGAAGACACCACAGTAAAAAGCCAGGTGCAGGCTTGACCTGTTGAGATGGGGAGGTGACGGACACCCTGAGTGAGAGGTACTGTCTTCCCACCTGCTGGATGCAGAACAGCATAGGAGCTGAAGTGGGGAGGAGCCGGAAGTCTGAGCAGCAAGGTGGAGAAGTGAGAAAAGAAGGCTGGACACACCATACCCAGGGTCTGATGCACCTAGGAAGGAATCCTGGGGCCTTCAGAGTTTTGCAGAGTGTTAGGATATGGGTTTTAGGAAGCTATTTGTTAATTGTTTAAGTAGCACCAAAGAATTTTGTTTAGGAGATAAGAGAGAAGGAAAAGAAGGAGGTGGAGAAGTGGGGTGTGCTGGGAGCAATGGACCCTCACTTAACTTCCACACAATAATAATTGGCTGTAATGGAAGCGACTAGACAGCTCGACGCCTCTGCAGTGAGGGGATCGCATCTCTTCCTGCTCATCTTCCTCCCCAAAACCCCGGCAGAGGGTTCTTCTTCAGCTCAGTCACACACACTGCCCGTCTTTGCCACCCCCACGGCTTCTCCAGCTCCTGCCCAATCTAGGACTCCTCTCTTTCCAGATGAGGAGGATGCTGGCATCTCACAAAGCTCACTAGAAGCAAAAGAAAGACAATTCCACAGCAGAGGATCTGCTTAGGAAGGAAAAACACTGAATTTGAATATTTCTAGAAAATGAATAATTCCCCTCCCGTGCAAATTACATGGAATTATGCAAATATACACAAGTACGACACCTTTCTTCCTCTCTGCTCCCCAACCCCACCTTTTTGCACCCCTGGGGATATTAGAGTTTGGGGATCCTGGAAAGCCCTCTGCACTAACGAAAACCTTCCAGCTGAGTTTCCAACCATACAGCTCCTGAAATCGCAGATTTCTTCTTTTGGCTCCAAGAATGTGTGGCCAGGGAAAGCCTAGGGGAACCCCTCACCATCGCTGCACCACAGACTTTCCCTGCTTTTCTGACAGAACGGTACATTCATGCGCCATATTTGGAAATGAGCGACAGGGGAGATGGGAGGAGGAGCTAATAACAGACTCCGGCAGTAGAACCCGTTTATGCTAATTACGCAAATACAGCTGCTTTCCCTTTCCTTGGGCCCCAGGAGCCCAGAAATGACTGGACCAGAAAGAACCTAGAGAGAAGCTGAGGATCAAAAGAGGAAGACAGGCCCGAAAAGTCTGGCTGAGCCTCGCTCCATCCGCACCCCAGACACAAGTGGCCCAGCCAAGGACTGCAAATAAGGCATCTGGGCAGCTGGAAGAGCATGGGGCACCTCGAGTGGCCTGCTTCCTGAGCTTTGAGGACAGGTGGTGTCCCCTTGACACACCTTTCACTAAGCACCCCAGGTAGCGATTACAACTCCCCCAACCCCCCCCCCACGCCACCATTATCTACTACAATGGCCCAAACCTAGCAACACCCCAGCAGCACTTGGACCCCCTGCTAGGGAGGATTACTGCTCTTTGGACAGCCACAATAGTCCTCCACATCCTTTGTGGCTGTGTTTGCAGCAAATATTGAAGCTCTTCTGAAACCCATTACACATTGTGGGGACAAAGGCTTCACAGGTCTCTGGGACAGGGCCGGTGCGGGATGTCCCTGCAGTCTCACCTGCTGCCTCTTCTCCAGTTACCTCCAAGGGACGTGACCCACAGAGCATGGCAGAGAGGGCGCCATGGTGCCTACACCCAGGTCTGCTATGGAAGGAAGGAGGGAGCTGGTCTCCAGAGTGGGCAAGGTCCCAGGTAGGGGACACGGAAGGATGGAGCGTGGGGTCTGAAGTGGCACGAGGAGGTGCATTGTGCTTGCTGCTGTGAGAGCTGCGCTAGCGCTGAGACCATTCCTCTCTCTCACCTTGGCTGGGAGAGGAATTTGCAGGGGCCACTTGTGTCAGGCTTCAGGTCTCGGCCTAGACTTCCCCTCATCACATCTTCCAGGAAGCCATCTTTGCCTCCCAGGCTTAGGCGTGAGTCCTCCTCAGGTGTGGCTGCCACCCTTCTTCCCCAGCCACAGAGCTCCCTAGGCCAGGTCACTTCTGTGTCCGCTCAGGCAGCCCAGTGCCTCAGCATGGCAGGAGTTCATTCATTATGAACGAATGAAGAGTGAGTGATCTCAGCCAGAGCAGCTTCTGCCTCACGCTTAGAATTCTGACTGCAGTGGTGTTGGGTCACCAGGCAGCCGATAGAGACACTCGCACAGGGGAAGAAGGCACCAGGCGGAACCCACGGACCTGTGTGGAGAGCACACAGAAATGCCATGCAGGGGTGCCATGGAGCCCGGTGCGGGTGAGCAGTCACTCAGGAGCAGAGAGAGGGGAATACTCAGGTCGCCCAGCCACCACCCTGTCACAGAGAAACTCCACGATGCAGTAACCCAAAGGCCCCAGCTGGCAGCTGTAATTGCTGCTGCCCTGCTCTGCCCCCACAGCTCCTGAGGGAAGGGGCTCAGCACCCAGGCTGTGGACTACAGGCCGCCACTTACTGGGCACGCTCTCACGCTGTCGCCTCAGTTTCCTTCTCTGTGAGATAATCACCATGCTACACGTAGGGTGGCTGAGGAGCTCACATGAGGCAACCCCCACGGAATGTCTGGCATCCTCCCGCGCAGCACGGAAGTGCTCCATTAGCACGGTCCATTACCCGCCTTCCTCGGCTCAGGGAACCAAGGACATCATCCTCCCTCCCGTAGAAGGAGGACCCAGAGAAGTTCCGGAACTTACCGGTGACTCAGAAACAACTTGTGCCGGGGTTTCTACTCCCACTTCCTGGAGGCTGGGGCTTGAATCACTCATATTGCTTCACGTGTACAAGCCCAGGCCACCAATGCCTCTCTCCTCTCTGCTCACCTGTGCTACAGAAAGGCCCAAAAGATAAGCTGCGAGACACCGGACAGAACCTACTGCCTGTCCCACTCAGCTCCCCGTGAGGCACCTGAGCCGGCACATGCCCAGCAGGGGAGCAGGCCAAAGTGCCACACTGGTTCCAGGAGGCCACCCCATAGGCCTAGGCTGCCAGGCTGGCATGCCTGTTCCGAGGTCCCCAACAGGACCGTCGGGGGGCCCAGGGACAGCCTGGCTCACTCGCTCGCCTGCACGACAGGCTGTCCAGTCGTGTGAAAACATGGCCACATGCTCAAAGCTGGCAGCCAATGCCCTTCTGGATAAGCCGTGAGGCTGCTGGCAGAAGGGACAGTCATGGGGAAACCGTATCTCTTGGGGCTCAGGGCACGGAAGGGCATTCTGGCCCGCGGAGTGGGGCCACCCACTCCTGACAGACACATTCTCTGCCCCACCCCACTCCCCTGGGGACCCACACCACGCAAAACCCACACCTGTGCTGCCACCCGGAACAGGGACAAGGAGCAGGCTTTCTGGGCAGGCGAGCCTGACCTTCACGGCACAAGGAAAAGAACAAGTGTCCCGGGGTCCTGGCTCTCTCCTGTGCGGACCAAGTGCGAGCAGGAGACTGAAATGGTTGCCGGGAACAACTGAATGAACTCTCCTCAAAATACATAAATTAATAAATAAACTCAAGGCTGAAAGTCTCCCCAGCCTTCCTCCCAGTCCCGTGTCAGCGTTTCACAAGCCCCTGCCTCCCTCCTTCAGCTGTCCCTTAATCTCTCAGATTATTTGGCTGAGAGTCCAGTAAATAAGGCTCTCTGAGCTCGTGGCTGCTGACGAGGAGCCCCCGCTCAGCCTTTTCTGGAGTCATTGATCCTAAAAATATCTCTCCTCACTTCCTTGGCTCCACTCTTGGCCTGGCTCCAAGTCCTTCCTCAAGTTTCCGCTCTGGACCTGACCCCGACGTTCCTGTCGCGCCGCGAGGGGAGAGAGCTCTTGTGGGAGGTGAGGGTGGCCCGGGGGCGGCGCGGGGGTGAGAACAGTTTTCAAGGGCATCCAGCCAGAGTACCGCCTTCCTGCCTGGGTTTCTGCAACTCCGCTCATTCAACCGGTCTTATCTCACTGCCACCAACCCAGACTCCTTCCTGGCACCCTGGGAGACTGGCCCCTCCCCGTGGGGACAGTACGGTGACCTCATGCCGTGGCACCCACATTACTGCTCCTGCAGGGGCGTGGTAGATGCAGGTTCCCAAGCTGCCCCCCAACTCCTACGGCATGTCCCGGGGTGTGGGCCAGTCAGCTCATCCCCAAAGAGCCCGGAGGAGGCTGACGGTCTCGGGCCCTGTCCCTGCACCACTGGCACAGCAGACCAGAGGGTCTGATGGGGGGTGGGCAGCCAGGCAAGGTGGGAGAACCTGACCTTACTGTCACGCAGGAGACAGGGAGGTGGGGGCCAGCCCGAGCTTCAACCTTAGCTTTGGCCGCCATGGGGAGCAGAACTCTCCTGCCATCCCCAGCCCAGGGTCCAGAGCGGCGGCATCAGGGGGCTGGGACAGTCCTGAGGAAGAGAACACATGACAGCCCGGGCTGGCCGCGGCTTCGGCAGTGACAGGTCCGGGAACCAAACTGGCAGGGACTGGCCCCTGATGACCTGCCAGGCCGCCCTGCTGCCCGGGATCTCTGTCTCTTTAGGAGTCATTCCAGGGCCTGCGCTGACAGCACAGCCCCGAGCCCCAGCTCCTCACCTCCCAGCAGAGCACGGGACGCTGCCTCCCACCCACCCCTCGGGCCCCTTCTCCACGGGGCAGCTCCAGGAAGCCTGGCGCTCAGGACACAGGGACCCCTGGCTGTGCTCCACACAGGGCCCAGCCTTTCTGAGCCTCAGTTTCCTCATCTGTAAGGTGGGGCTGATAATCCCTGCCTCCCTGGGAGAACCAAACAAGACAGGTGAGCCTCCCCCAGCCCCACCTGTGGGCAAGGGGGCGACCCTCAGATGACAATGTCCCCACAGTTGTTGGTGGTGCCTGGTGCTTTCCTGAAAGAGGTAGGTGCGGCTCTGCTGACCTGGCACGTCACTCATTGGGGACCCCTCCAGCGCACCCCACACACCCAAATCTCAGGCAGTTGTCAAAGCCCAGTGTGAGTTCTCCCATCACCCCTTGACCAGGGTCACCCCAGTCTCTTCCCACAGCTGGCTCCTATAATGCCCAGCAGCAAAGTCAAAGACTATGAAGCCCATCCTCAAGTGGCTGGTCCCAAAGAAGTCAGAAGGGGCAGATACTCGGAGGAGCCCCCATGGGCCCACCCTTTAGGAAGTGGGGCCTCGTGGGGTCGTGGGGGTCATGGGGTGCACACCAGGGTGCAGGGGGAGGGAAACTTCAGGAACTCTAGCTCCTGTGGCATCTGAGGCGTCCTCTCCAAGGCTGCCCAGTCTGCAGGTAGTGACTTCAGCTCTCAGAGCTGGGCTGCCTCTCTCTGTAGCCCCCCCATACATAAAGTCCCACTGGGACACCTGCTGTGACCCACAGACTCTCATCCACTGGCTTATTCATGCAGCAGATACCACCAACCATACGCCAGAGCACAGTGTGCCAGACCAGGAAGCTGCTGAACGGACCCTCAGGCTGGCTGGGGTCTGCCTCACCTTTCTGTCATGACAACCAGCCCTCTTTCTAGGGGGAAGATCGGATGGCGTATTGTGCCATGCTGTGCTGAGGGTACAAAGGGTGGGTGCACCCCAGGGTGCCTGGTGGAGGCTGGGGGACAGTGGCAGAGGTGAGTGAGTCCAGAAACCGGCCCAGAAGGGAGGGCAAGGGCGAGGGGATGTGCTCAGTGGCTCACAGGGTGGTACCCTAAGGCCCAGGGTGCTTATCTCAGAGAAATTAGACTGTAGAAACTTAGCTTTCCCATTTCCACATTACTCTCTTACTCGATTTTTTTTTTTTTTTTTAGACAGGGTCTCACTTTGTAGTTCAGGCTGATCCTGAGCTCTCTGTGTAGCCCAGGCAAGCCTCGAACTCAGCAATCCTCCTGCCTCTGCCTCCCAAGTGCTGGGATTACAGGTGTGAGCCTCCACACCCGGCTTTTATTCAAATTTTTATAAGGAGTAAAACTTGCATTCAGAGGCAGGAAAAAAATATAATAAAGAAAAGGTATTATTTCTTTGCCCAATTTTCCTTTACAGAGCCTGAAATTGGAAGGGCATCATGAGGAGAAAAGGCGAGGACCTGGCACAACCCTGACTAGAGGAACAGCAGGCCTGACTCAGCCTCCAGGAGCCTCCTTCCGGGGGCCCCATCTGCTGAGGCTGGAACCCCCCGCTAGGGCTCCAGGGCAGAAGCAGGTTCTTCCTGCCACCCTTCTTCCTCCCCCAGCCAAGCTCCCACCTTCTTTGGGGGAGCCCCGCTAAGGTGGGCTAAGAGGTGGGTCTTGCCACCACACTGGGGAGTCCCAGGCTCTAACCAGGGTGTCTCTCTGGGCCTCTGACTCCCCACTGTCTTGTGCACCAGCCTGGATCCTGACCAGAGTGGTGGAGAATGAGAGGCCAGAAGTTCTAGGAACAAGATCATTTGCAAAGTAGCCACCTATATAATGTTACTGGCTTTTCAAATAAGTTTTCTACAGATCTTAGTCATTTTTTTTCTACAGAAAATCCTTTATTTGTCCTTGCCAGAGAAGGAGGAGGTACCCAGCAAGCTGCAACTCGGATGTGCCTGTCAGGCCCTGGGCATCGCAGCTTCTGCCTCCAGCGCGTGATCTGCAGGCTGTGGTTGCAACCTGAGAAGCCACAGCAATGTCCCCGACCCAGAATAACCTCCCTTTGTCCCTCACTGCTGTTAAATTTTGTTTTGGGGTTAGACACTGTTCACCTCTTACTATAGCTAGTTTGTTTTCTCACTTTTTCTTTCTTTCTTTTCCTTCTACAAAGATGCCCTGGGACTGTTAGGAGGGTTCTGTCCCAACAACTCAAGGCAGATTTCTTGGTACGTGTATTTTCCTTTGTGGAGGTCACAGTTGAAGGTGAAAGCACCTGTTCTATTGCTTGGAAAGGAGATGGGGACTTGGGAGCAGGTCAATAATATCCCTCCTCACCTTAGAGACTAGGAAATTAAGACAAAAAAGAGGGTGGAGGAAGGAAGGAAGGAGGGAAAGCAGAAAGGAAGGCGGGAAAGAAGGAAGGAAGGAGGGAAAGAAGGAAGGAAGGAGGCAGGTAGGCATGAGTGCCCTGTGGGGATCACTCATGGGTGACATACAATCCTTTAGTGACCTTCAATAACCTTCTCTTGAGGTTGGTCCCCCTGCCCTCCTAGCCTCTTCTTGCTTGATGTCTTGGGTCTTCTGGGAGCTGTCTCTGGTCACCCAATATGTATGTGTACACTTATGCTTATGCATCTGGTTACTTAGCTACTCTATTATTACAGTGTGTCAGCTCTAGATAGCTACTCTCCTTGGGGTGTGGCTGCTCTGGTCATGGCACTACTAATACTATCCTGGTCTAGACCCTCTGTACTTTATCTACAGGTTGAGTCTAAAGATAAATAAAAGTCTACAATACCCCAGCTGGCTACAATGCTAGCTTGGCTATTTGGGAGGCTGAAGCAGGAAGATTGCAACTTTGAGGTCAGCCTGGGCAATCGAGTGATTCAGTGAGGCATGGTCTCAAAATAAAAATAAAAACAGCTGGAGATGTGCAGAGCACCCCCTGGGTTCAATCCCTTCCAAAAAAAAAAATCTGACAATCTCTTTGAAGAAAAACAGAATACTCCCTAAATAGGCTGGGACGTGTTGTGCTCCCTGTCCTTAGGGGGCCTCATTGGAAGTGTGAGAGGCACAGGGCTGCCCAGCCTACTGGGCCCCACTCGGAGATAAAAGCAGAACAAGTCAATATCCCAGAGAGGCAGCGCGGGCCAGGTGGAGGGCGGTCCAGTTACAGTGTAACCGGACTATCAGCTATCGCGTGTAAATGGCTCCTTATCAGATCCTGCTGGGCAGTGGGGAGCGGGGGAGGCGTGAAGAAGTGGAGTCCTAAGTGCCGGAGTTGGGAGTGAACGTGGGGCCGGGGAGGCTGGCGCAGAAAGGGGAAGCTGGAGGCTGAGAAGCTGCACTTCTCCCTGGTGCCCCAAGCCCGTGCCAGGCTGACATGAAGCTGACAAAGGGCAAACAGAATGGGCACGCTGAGGTGTAGACATGCCCTGTGAACCTGGCTCCTCTGGACAAGACGAAGATTAGATTGGAAGACGTGTTGTTTGATGGTTAAAAAAAGAAGTCTGGCATGACATAAGGCAGATTCTTTCCAGAGAGCACTTGAGTCATTTGTGGAGGAAGAGAAAGACCTTCCTGAGAGTCCACACTGCATGATTTCATTCCCGTGGGACAAGCAAACTGAACCTGAGGTAGAAAAAGAACCACTGCTTTGTGCTGCACCGGACAGGGACCTGCAGGGACCAGGCAGAGTCCTCTCTGTTTGGTGGGCGTGGTGTGGGTTGTCGGGGTGCATCCCCTGACTCACACGGGACAGAGCTGTGCATTCATCACATGTAAAACCTATCTCCAAAAAGTCAAGGAACTGTGACGATCATGAAGTCTTGTTAATCATACAACACAAAGAATTGGCCCCTGTAGGTACTGATGGCTGCACCTTGGTCCAAAATGCAGCCCCAGATCTGAGGACCTGTGGACAGACAGAGGGATGAACAGGGGGAAATACATGCAACACCGCAGCACATATGACAGGACGTTAGTGGTAGGCTGAAGGTGGTGGGCGCACAGCATCCACTGTAGAGGTCTTTCAGTTTTCTGTTTGTGTGGGATCTTTCAAAACAACATGTGCAAGTGAGAAGAAATAAGTGAGAAAAATGAGTCTCAGGAAATCACCCCACTCCAGGACCTCTCTGAGCCCTTGCAGGGAAGTCCGTGAGGGTCCTGCCGCCAGCCTTATGGCTTCCCCTCTTGCTCTAACACACATTATCACTGAGACACAGAGAAACCCGCATGTCCCAGGCCCCTCGTGCTGTTCTAGGGACCCAAGAGCCCAAAGGCGGGGGGCCCCTCCCCACTGCACTCAGAGCCCAGAACTCGAAGCTGCTCTTCAATGGAGGGCCCACTTCCTGTGGCCACTTGCCGGATTCCTGCAGGCCTTCTACCTGCGCTCCAAGGCTCTCACCAGCGGCAATTTCCCATCTGATTCACCAGGTTGGCAAGTCCTCCGGTACCCCCACACCCACCACAAGAGGACGAGCATTTCTGTCACATTTACAGAAACTACCATGTACCTTTCAGAAGACTCTATACTGTCCAGTCTGACCTGACACCCTGAGAAGTTCTTTGTGTCTAACCTAAATACTTCATGCTGCTTTTCTGCAGGAGTCAGTGGGGCCCAGGGCCTGGTGTCTGTGGTTCTTGACACATCGATATGCTCATATCAATGCACAGGGCTGTGTCTGTGTACTTCTGGGGCAGCTGATTCAGGGCCCTGGGGTCAGACCAACATTTCTTCCCCAATGGCCTTTTACCTACGCTCCACCCAGGCTTCTCGTGGGCTCAGCCCTTTGAGGTGAAAGAGCACGTTCTTGGTCCTGAGACTGGGCTGAGGTCATGTCTTAGATGATGCCCCCACCCAGAGGCCAGCCGGCCAGGGTTCACCCAGATGAGCCATCTGGGACCAGCTGGCCTGGAACCTCTTTCTCCCAGATCCCAGCTTCCTCGGGGCTGGGGGCGCCTCTGAGTCCCTAGCACATCTACGTTGTCATCTGGGAGTGAAGACAGGGTTTGATATGGGGACTGAGTGCAGGAGGAGAAGACCTGGGCCCGAGTGTGCGTGACAGAAGATACTCCCACCTAGGCATGGTGGCACAACCTATAATCCCAGCTACTCAAGAGGCTGAAGCAGGAGGATTGCAAGTCGAAATCCGCCTGGGCAACATAGAGAGATACCGTCTCAAAACAGAAAACAAAAGGATTGGAGATGTAGCTCAGTAGTAGAGAACCCATGAGTTTCACATACCCACACACCCTCACACACACACACACACACGCACACATACACGCATACACAGAGAGAGAGAACTTCAAAAGAATGGGTTGTACCATGTGGGGGTTTTTTCCTCCATGAGAGATGAAGTCCGGGCTGGCAGGCCCTTGGCTTTATGAGGTCATCCATGGGCCCCAGTTCCTTTCCTGCATTATTTCCCAATTTGCCAGGCTGCTTCCATTGCACATGGCAGAAGCAGGGTCACTATTATGTCTAGGTTGTGCCCAACAGTGAGGGGAGAGAGAAACCATTACTCCCCCCACCACCCCCGGAACAAGCCCAGACCTGGGAGAAACTCCCCTCATGCTCTCTGCCTGGGTGACAGCCCGTCACCAGTCATGGGTGATGCCTCACGCGAGGGCAACTGGGAAGAAGAGCCTAGCCTAGCCAGCGTGGCCTAGTTCTGCTGCCTCTGATGGTAGCCGCCAGCAGTCTACAGCACAGCACCCTCAGGGCTGGGACACAGGTGGCGAGAGCCGTCACCTCTCCTGCAGGAGACAGGTGCGGCTGCTGGTCGCAGTGTGCCCTGAGATGGTGGGTTGGAGCTCCAGGACACACCCATGATGGGGCAGCAGGATCCTCAGGGTGCCCTTGGAGGAGGTGGCCAGTGAGAATGAGTTGAGGGCAGAAAACCTACCCTGGAGAAGGCTGTCCTTGCAAACCAGCCCTGAGCCACAGTGAGGGGCCCCAGGTGGGGGAGTTGCAGGGCATGACCCATCCTCTGGGGGCCTCTGTGGACACTCAGAGAGGACGGCTGAGCTCCAGGCTGGACCATGCTAACATGCTTACGGCACTTTGGTCTGTCCATGGAGGGCACAGAAGAAGCAGGTGCTCGTTTCTGGGCTCTAGGAGGGAAGCCACAGCACCCCGAACCCTGGCTGTGCGTGGCCCTGAGGGTGCTGGCTGAGGGTGGGGACCAGGGAGCAAGCAGGCAGCCTTCACCCAGACATGACTTGAGCAAAGACTTAGAAAACTGAGACAGGATGAGCATTCCAAGCCGGGGGCAGCGCCGGTAGGCTGGCAGGGAGAGTCCAACTTTGACCCACTTGCTTCTCCCACCCTGCCTGCTTGATCTTCCAATGTCCCTTCGAGACAGATGCTGTTATTACCCCTGCTCTACACAAGAGAAAGAGGGAGCTCAGAGCAGTTTCGTGCTTGCTCGTAATCAGAAGCTGTTGCCTGGGAGAGACACAGCTGATCTCAGGACCCTCGAAGGTCTGCCCGAGGCCCCGTCGCCAGGCCCAGAGATGCCATCAGAACTGGAGGACTTGCTCCTGCTCTTGTCCCTCGGCCCCAGATGGACGTGAGCCTTCAGGTCTGTCCACAGCCTGACATCCTCCCCAGCCCCCACGGACGTCTGCAGTAGGATTCACAGCCAACGAATGTACCAGCAGGACAAGCCAAGCCAAATGCTTAAGAGGCTCCTAAGGAACAGTGCAGCTCTGTGAGAAATCCCGGCCAGAGCTCAGCCTTGGAGGACAGAAAGGAACCAGCCCCCACTGACCAAGGCCTCTGGGAGGACTCCAAAACCTCTTCTCACTGTGGCCTGTTCCCTGCACTCTGGCAGTGTGGACTTTTTTTTTTTTTTCCCCACACTGAGCTACATCTCTAGCCTTTTTTATTTTTTATTTTGAGATAGGATCTCAATAAGTTAGCCATGATTGACTTGAATTTGGAATCCTCCTGCCTCAGCCTTCCAGAATGTCAAGGTTATTGGCCTGTGCCACCATAACTGGTTTGGAGAAGCTTATTAAGCCTCGAATACCCCAGCATGATTTAACTAGCCTTCATCTTACCCGCCCAGTGCATGCCTATGGTGCCAGGGGACCCAAAGTATTTCCCTGTTGTCCCCACACAGGGGACCACCTTATCAAAGCACATGCATTTCACAGCCCTCCTCTCCCAGAAGCTGAGGAGCCCTGCAGGTCCCAGCTGGAAGCCCTGGCTTAGTCCCCAGCCCCTGCCTAGAATCCTCTTGCTCCCTCAGGGCTGAATGTGTGTCCTTGACCCCGCCGCTACCTCCACCTGGAAGGAGGCACCAGAATCAGGGTGCCAAGAGTCCTGACCTCAGAAGGTGAGAAACAGCAGTATGAGGTTTCCTCTGCGGGAGAGCACTGATAAATGTCGACTTGTCCCCTAACCGCAGGCCCTAGGGCAAATCTCAGAAAAAACACCTCCCCTCTGCCCCGCTTCTCTGCAACTTGAACTGGGGGCGTCCCCACTGTGAGACTGGTCCCCCAAAGGCAGCCCATGCCTAGACCACTTTGTACCTAGTCCAGGTACAAAGATTCTACTGTAAACTGGGAGTGGTGGAGCACACCTGCCACCCCGCACTCTCAGGGGCTCAAACAGGAGGGTTGTCAGCTTGAGCCCAGCCTGGGCAACTTAGTGACACAGCAGGGTCTTGACTCAATCAAATTAAGGAATAAAGAAGTGCTGGGGTTGTAGGTCAGTGCAAAGATCCCAAGGTCAGTCCTCAGTTTTGAAGGAAGTGTCATTTATTTCAGGCAGGAAAGCTTCCAGGGACCCAGAGGATGAGGGAGGGCATGCCAACCCGCCAGACTGCCAGCTGCACCCAGGATTGGACAAAAGACCACGGGTGATCAGGGCACAAGCAGAGGAGAAGAGGGAGCAAGAGGGAAGGTATACAATGTACCCCAAGCTCCTCCCTTTTAGAAAAGCACCCTTGTTCCTGCCCAGTATCCACACTCCATGCACGCACGCACACACGCACACACATGCACACACACATACACATACACACATACATACACACACACACACACACACCACAGGCTACCTTTTTCACTCAGCACCTTCTCATGGAAGAGAGACCAGGTCAGGCACAGGTGTAGCTTGGGCGAAGCCCTCCTTGGTGTCCCTGAAGGCTGCAAGCTCATATCCCTGGGACAGGGGAGCAGGGACAAGGGCCGTTCACTGTGCAGGGGAAGGGGGTCCCCAGGAGGGGCACGGGAGCTCCAGAGCAGAGGGTGAGGGGGGAAAGTGTGTCCCTTTTGCAGGTGAACAAACCCAGCCTCCAGGGCAGTGGTACTTGGCCTGAGGTCACATGGCTAGCAAACCCCAGAGTTGAAACATGACCCCCCACTGTCTCCTGAGGCCTCTCAAGCACCTGGGACACCATCCTTGGACTTTAGGGGCAGTTGGAAGACAAAGGAATCAGGAAACCTGTCGCCTCACCCTCAGACATGGGGTTTACAGCTGTCAGTGGGGGGAGAACAGAGGGCTCTGTGGCCCGGTGACCCTGGGGAGGGCCAGGTGGTAGATGGTGGGGCAGCTCTGACTCCTGTCCTGGGGAGCAGAACGGGAAGGGACAGCTGCACAGGCACCGCTCGCCTTTGTCCTGCAGTCCAGAGACGTTGCTGTCTGGCTAACTCTCACTGTCCAAGCCAGACCCGGAGATGGGATGAAGCCTGGGAAGCCGGGCTGTCCAATTCTCTGCCTCTCCGGCTCGCTCAGTTTCCCCTGAACTGGGGACGTAAGCCCCGACACCCCACCCTTTGAAGTAGCCCCTATACCCACCTAATGTGGGCTTGACCCAAGGCCCCAGATAAGAACTGGCCCCCAGGAGGCCTGAGAGCCTGCAACTCATGGGCAGCCTTGCTCTCAGGGCACCCAGCTTACCCAGGGCACTAGTTTCCAGATCCAAACAGAACCCTCTCCTCTCTCTAGAACCCGCAGGACTAGCACCCCAGGTTCCCACCCCAAGCCTGAAGCCTGTGGAGGGGGGGCTCCAGCCAGCCAAGGGCAGCAAGCGAGGGGGACCTGGGGGTTGGGAGTGCAGCATGTCTCACGTGGCCTCTGCCCCCGCATGGAAGGCTTCGGGCCAGGGTGCAGGAAAGGGTAGGGGTGCCAGGGCTTCCTTCTCATATGGTCATTGGTGTGCCCAGGAAGGCTGCTTTTGCCTGCTGTGCCAGTCGTGACCTCCCAGGACTGTTCTCCTGTACCCTGTGCTGAGCACGGAGCCAGGGGTAGCACAGGATGCCAGGTCCCCTTTGTGGGACCCTGAACCTGGGTGGCTTTGCCACTCACCTTGTCCCCTGCCTCCTGCCCAGCTGGGTGTGCCCCCACCCCACCCCCTCCCTGTGCTTTCCTGGGAGAGGGGCAGAGATTTGCCTGTCTGGAAAGCTTTGCACCTGGCCGGTTCCCAAGCCCATGTGAAGCAGCCGCCTTGGCCAGGTCAGCTCCCACCCCGCAGGCCAGCGGGAAGACTTTTCTGTCTTCAGTCTGGAGGTGTTTGTTTAAGTCACTGGGCTGTTCTGCCCAAAACACGATCCTGCCCACACCCTTGGCACGGGCCTCGCCTGACACTCCTGCAAGAAGCCAGCAGGCACGGACAAGGCCAGACACCCAGGACGGTCTGTGCAGGCAGAAGTAGTCTCCAGCCCCAGCTTGCCCATCTGAAACAGCTGTTCTTTAGCCAGACCAGTGGAGGCAGGTGTGACGGGAGGGGCCCACGAGCGCGCGGGCTGCACCTGCGTAACTCAGGCCCCCAAGCTGCTCTGCGGCCTGTGCACTCACGTGTACACATGTGTTGGGGGACAGGTGACTGAGCCCAAGGTTGGAGGGGAATCCAGGGACTGCGTTACAGCAGAGACCCTGGAAGGGACTCTGAAGCCAGGGAGGGATTGGGGGCAAGCCGGAAAGCCCTTCTAGAGCCGCGCTTCCATCCTCCCTCCCGTGGGGAATCTGCCCAGGTGTCCAGGCTTTGGCTGTGCCAGACGCCCGTGTCCATCCTGCAGGAAGTCTGCCTCTCCTCGAGGTTAAGCTTGAAGCCGCAGCCCTGCTCTCGGGCACCCTAGCTCCCACATCACAGCGCTCTCTTCCGGTCCCTGTCCCTCTCTGGCAGTGAGCTTTCAGGACAGGATTTCTGGCTTCTTCACTTCGGTACCCCCAGGACAGGACTGGCACTGTACCCAGGGTTTCAAATGATTGGCTGGGTGGGTGGATATGGCTTTCAACCCCACGGCAGGCAGAAGCAGGAGGCTTCAAGGAGACCCCTCAGTTCTCCAGAGAGGCCTGAGCTGGGGATCACCTCCTTCACCATGGAAACCAGACACCAGTTCCCAGAACCCAAGACGGAGCTGCTCTGGGTATTAGTATATTTGTTCCTTATTTCTTCTCTCTTTCCATTTCTGCCATCTGTCTGTCTGTCTGTCGCTCTAGCTCTTGAGTTAACTTGTCACGTCGAGTATGATTCTGTCCACAACACCCCAAGCCCTGCCATCAGGGCTGCTCCCCTCCTGTCCCTGCCCCCCAGCCTCTGGTTTCCTCCCTCCTGGGGCCTCAAGGCCTCGGGTTCCTAGGTCCACCCCTCTTGGGACTTCAGAGGGACCTCTGGGCCCCTCCCCTGCCCTATTATGTAAGGCTGCCTGCCTAGGATTTTTGCTGAAATACCGAAGAGCTGCAGGGAAGAGCCAAAAAGTCCTGGAGGACCCCAGCACCTCCCTCCGAGCTGGACTTGCAGACCGTTTATTCTTTCACTCATTCTACAGATATCTGTTGAGCTCTCTCCATGGCCAGATTATCTTGGAAATGATTTGAAAAGGATGCAGAAGGCATCGGAACAGGAGATCCGTGAGGATCCACTGCATCCTTGACTTTCTCCGGGTTCAAAGACTAAAGTGAGGAGGCGAAGCCATAAAATCCAGGTTGGCTTCCCATTCAGATCCTCAAGAAAGACCTTGGACACGTTATTTCACTTCAATCAACCTCAGTTTACTCATCAGAAAAAACACGAGACTACAATGTCTACATCACACAGTTGGTATGAGAATTAAGACAGAAAACCTGTATGAAAGCCAAGAGTTACCATGCAAAGTATGTCAGTTGCAGGGGAGACTAACTCACCTTAACAAAACCCACACCAGCCCAGCACAGAGGGAGGCTGTGTGCATCCTACCAACAGCCCTGGAAGCTCCCGGCAGCAGGGAGCATGCTCTCTCCCTGCAGGGTGCACATCCAGAAGATTCTCTCATGGGCAAAGGGATGTAGCTGTTTGAACGTAATGTCCACTTCCACTTGGCTAGAAGTAGGAGCCTGATGACTCATCTGCTTTCTAGGAACTGCCTGGCCAAAGTTAGAGCAGGTCAGGCCACCATGGCGCTGGACAGTGCCAGAGCGTGGACAAATTCTTGCTCTCTGGTTCTGCTTTGTAGGATGACTCTACCACACGTTCTTCTCTGTTCTACAAATGAATATTGAACTCTTACGTGCCAGGCTTTGGGCCCAGTGGCGGGGATGTAAAAAGTGGGCAGCCCGGGCCTGTCTGCCAGCCTCCACACAGATACACAGGCTTTGGAGACAGATGCAGAGCACATGGTTACCTCCGGTGACCAGTGTTACAACGGGGAGGCAGAGAGAGCCCCAGGAAAGAGGAGCAAGGCAAGTCCACACAGGTGCCTGGGAGCCTCTGAGGAGCACCGATTCCACACATCCCTTCTGCAGCCCAGGGGTTTGGCCACCTGCATTCTGGCTTTCTTCAGCCTGTCGCTGGCTACACCCTGACAACTCTGTATGACCCTGGGTGTTTCCCCAGCCCCACAAGCAATGCATCTACAAACTCTCCCTTGGGCTGGGCTGGTAGACAATTCTTCCATTCATTCAACAAATATTTGTTGAGTCCTATTATGTACTAAAGCTAGCTTGTTTCAGCTTCTCTGGGGGACTCCTGCCCCAACTTCCAGCTGTGCCTTGCGGTGATCCCATCATACCTCAGAGTGCCTATTTTCTCCTGGAAGGATGGAGGACACTTTGGGACTTGGATGGGGCAGCCCCACCTATCTCAAGGAAAGAGTACTCGGCACCCAGGTGGGGGTTCCCCTTCCCGGAAGATGTCAGGGGCTCCCGAGCCTCCCTGTCAGGACCACTTCCAGAGGTTTTGCTGCTGCCCTTGGAGACATCTCTGACCCCAAAGGCAGGCAGCAGCCCGAGCAGTCCTGTGGCCCAGCAGACTGACTCCTGGAGAGGCTGAAGTCAGGGCACTGGAGGTTTGCCACTTCCCTATCGTGGTAGAGCCAGTTTCTGGAGCTCCTTGACCAGATCCCAAGCCCGAGTTCTCTCTGCATGATGCCTGGGAAGCCGGAAGGACTGGGGATGCTTCCACCATTTCCCTGGAGGACAGACCAAGGCCAGGGCTCACAGAGACTCAGAAATCAGCTCTAGAACCACAGAGGCCCTTGGGGCCTCCCAGACCCGAGGCACCTCTCCTTCCACAGGGGTGTTCAGAGGTCTGCTGCCCCCACCCCAGATCTCCAGCTTCAAAGCATGAGGCTGTGGTGCCCCACCTCACAGGAGGCCTCAAAGGTCCTCATTGTCCAGGAAGCTTTTTGTCTTGACCCCCCAACCCACAGGCAGCGGGACAGCAAGCTCAGAGGAATCTGCCGGGTGCCCCTCCTCAGCTGGCCGCCTTGGGGGAGCCTGTGGGCCAGGGGCCCAGTGAATGTGACCTATTGTCTTCAGGTGGATTTAGGAAGTGCCAAGCTCCCATCAAACAGCCCTGCTCCCCCAGGGAAACAAAAAAAGAGCTGTTCATTTGGGACCTTTCCCCTTATCTGCTTTTCCTATCTCCCCAGGCTTAGCTACGGTGTAGTGTTCAAAACCACTTCCCCTCGGAGCCAATCAGAAGCCAGGCTCATTCCGTGGCCCTGAGGTGAAGTTATTTATAAACGCCTCCCTGGATTATTTGAGCAGAGCCCTTTCACACACCTCAGAACACCTTTTGGCTTCCCGCTGCCCAGACACACCTGCAGCCCTGCCCAGCCTGCTCTGCTCACCCACCGGTAAGCCCCACCTGGCCCGGCCCACCCCACCCAGCGGGTGGGGGTCAGCACTGGGAGAGGGATGACGAGGCCCACCTGGGGTAGGCTGCTGGCCCACCTGAGCGAGTGGGAAGGACACGGTGGCCCCCAAGTCAGGGAGCAACCCCAGCTCTTCTCTGAGAACCCCACTGGTCCCCACTTCCATGAAGGACCTCACTTGGAGGTCAGGATTGACTAAGGTCAGAGGCCATGGTGGAGGAGGCCCACTAGACACCCCCACACACAGAGTGGGGCTGCCAGGCCTCCCATCAGGGGCCCCAGGGCTTTCCTCGGCGTGCCAGCCTTCGAAGCAGCAGGCTGTGCCTCTCCCTCTCTCAAGCCTGGGAAGCAGAGAGCCCTTCGTGGCTGGCTCTTCATGGCTGGCTCTGTGTGGTCTCCTCCTCCCACCTCCCTGTCCTCTGTCACTGAGTCAGCTCAGGCACTTGGTGCAGACCACAAGGAATCTGTTTGTCCCCATTAATCCTGAGAAGGTGGAAGAGGTGGAAGGAGGAAAAGGGAGGCGTGCCAAGGGTGGGCAGGGGACCTTCGGCAGGGGCAGTGGGCAGCCCTGAGGCTCAGCTTCCAGGCAGAGAAGGGTTAGAGCGAGCCTTCCGAAGTCTCTAAGGAGGCTGGGGCTGGTCCCACTCGGGCAAGGATACCAGTGAAGGTCTGAACATCCAGTCGAAGCCTGGAGTGGCGCTCAGTGACACCAGTTCCCCAGGAGTGGTTAACAAGCCGCCCCTGACAGGCTCCATCTTCCCGGCTCCTCCTCTAGCAGCTCTGAGGACCCCATGTCACCTCCAGGCAGTTGGCCGATTTCCACTCTGAGGGTCTCCAGCTCAGGCCAAGCACATCTTTTATATCCTGGTGCCAACTCCTCTCTTGAACTTGGACCCATCTGGTCTAGGCAGCAACTTTAAGGGTGTGACCCTTGGTGTGCCACAGCTCCCCATGCAGGAAGAATGAGCCAGGGCTGCCTGCTAAGCGCCTTCCCTCTCATGGGCAACCCCATCATCACCACAGGCTCTCATCCAGTCCTGCCATTCAGAACTTGGCCAGAGCCTGTCTGGGTAACATGGAGACTGGCACATCCAGGGCCTTCTCACTACCAAGGAGCTCCTGAGCCCTGCCCGTAATCTGCTTGTGGCTCTGAGGCCTATTTGTGTAAAATCCAGGGGGCACAGATGGGCTCCCCTCATCAGCCCTGGGTATTGAATGCAGTGCCTTTCATGCTGAGTTTCTTTTATTTTGAAACAGGAACTCGCTGAATCAATAAGTGGCCCGGGTAGGTCTCCAGCCTTACTGCCTCAGCCTCTCAGAGTGCTAGGATTACAAGCATCTATACCGTGCATAGCCGAGACGGACCCCTTTAATACTTCTGTGCTCAGTCTTCCAGAAGAGAGGCTCGTGGTCTGTCTATAGTAAGTGGGATTTCAAACAAACTGAACAACAGGCGTCACCCACTGGGAACAGGGACCAGCTCACACAGCCCAATCTCCAGAGAGGGAAGAGCCACTGCTTAGAGACACGAAAATTGCTTGTTACACGGATGCACTCTGTGCCATGCTAGGCTTCATCCTGGCACTCAGGACAGGGTCTGCTTCCAAGTGAGACCACCTTGGTCTGGAGACCTCAACAAGTCTGACCCCAGGGTCTGTCCCAAGGGTCGCCACTGAGTAGCACCTTTAAGACTCAATTCCTCTGACCGGAGCTCATTTGCTGAGCCAGGCATCTGTCCCTATCCCCAGCGATAGAGGGGGAGTTAGCTTGGAGAGGCGGGGTAAGGATTGGGGGTCACAGCACTGAGCCTATCCCCTGCTGAGACACAGTTCAGGACACCTTGTCCTTTCTCTACCACTGAGGAGGAAATCAGGCTGGGTAAGATTCTCCTAAGAACCATGAGGATAATAGAAAGAAAGGGGCCTCTGGTACCTGGACCTCTACAGCCTCCCTTTCCTGTCAGGGACACCAATGCTAGCTGAGACTCCAGCCCTGGCCAGACAGAGGTGCCCTTTTCCTAGGGCTCCCACCCTGGACAAGACAAAGGCCACCAGCAGCTGAAGCAAAAAGGAGACCACAGAGAGGCTCTTTCTTTCCTGGAACATGGTGACCCACCAGGCAGGGACCAGTGACAAGGACACCAGGGTTTCCCAGCCATGCTGGGCTGCTCTGTACCTGGCACAACTGCATCAAAGGATCCTGGGAAGAGCAGGGGAGGGAGCCAGTCTGGGCCACAGTGACAGGATCACCTGCAGACCTGCCCGAAGCCCACATGGGGCTCCCACTGCCCTGCCCCACCCCATTGTCCTTGGCCTGTCCTGAAAAGATTTTCTGCTTCTCCTCTGCCAGTCCTGGGAACGCCTGGAAGGTTAGGGCTAAGTGCAGATAGGGAAAGGAAGGCCAGGAAAGTCGAGTGAACTGTGGAGCAAGAAAGAGAACCCTCGGGGTGACAGTAGCAACAATAGTGACCAGAATTGATTGTGTGCTTACCATGGCCAGGCACAAGTCCAAGCTTTGGCAAGCCCTGACTGGCGCTGTGCCTGAGTCTGTCTTGGCCCAGAGCTCTGAGGACATCGGCAGGCCTAATCCCAGTGGTCTTGCTTCTGCAGGTGCTCACTGTAGGGTGCCCACCAAGGCCTCCAGCCCGGCTCCTCGGCCCTGCAAGACCCCTGGGTTCCTGACCCCAGCCTGACCTCACTGCCCACCCACAACCGAGGCCCTGTCCAAGCACCAAGGTCTCCTCCACCCTTAGCTCTTCCCTTAGCACCCTCTGTCCTCTGGAGGCCCAAAGCTTCCTCAGAGCCTCTCTAGCCCTCCCTGCACAGGGGGCCGGCAGGGTCAGCACTCTGTCCCTCGTGTGGTCACCTGGCACCTGCTGACTCCTCATCCTGACCTGGCTCCGGGAGTGGTGGGGACGGCAGGGGCCCTGCAGCAAGCCCCGCCCGGGCAGTGGGACACTTGGCCGATGCTGACATCACCTGGCAGTGCTGTGTGTTTAGCTAGGGATCGAATTATCAATTTCCCTCTGCTCCTCTCCCGTCTGGCCCTCCTCCAGCACCATGAGGAGCCCCTCCTCTCTGGAGGTCCCTGGAACCCACAGCCTGTCAAGCTGTCGAGAGCCCCAAAGCCCTCTGTAAGAGGCAGGCCCTCCAGCCACCCTGCTCCCCTGTTCTTCCACTGTCCCAAGGCCTGAAGAACTGGCTGGGATGGAGCGGCCTGCCCACCCCACCCCAAGCCCTCTTCTCGGAATTAGGAAGCGCAGTGAGGGCACCTCCTCACCAGGAGCTAGGGGAGCTCTGGGCCTGCAGATGTGTAACTGTCATTGTCTTGGGTCACCTGCAGCCAGGGTGGGAGGCAGACCCCACCACAGAGTGCCCAAAAGAAGATTCTAAACTGGGTACAGTGGTGCATGCCTGTTATCCCATTACCTGGGAGGCTGAGGCAGAAAAATCCCAAGTATGACCCCAACCTGGGCTGTTTAGCAACTTAGCAATACCCTGCTTTAAAGTGAACACACAATTCAAAACCCTGGCTTCAATCCCCACTAGCAAAAAAGCTAGAGATCCTGTGGCATCGGCCAGGTGGCAAGGTCACCAGAATGGTCTGAAAGGAAACTGGATGCCAGCCAGGGGCAGCCCCAGGAAGCAGGGGTCCAGGCTGCCTCCAGGAGAGGGGCGGGGGTTCAGGGTCGCTGCTCAGGAGAGCTCTTTCTTGGGAGTCCAGGCCTAGTTCTGACCCTCCCTCCTTTCTCTGAGACTCAGGCTCTTCTGCCACAAAAGGAGAGGACTGGGCTTGCACGGTCCTCAAGTTCCCATCCAGACAGAACTTCCTGACTCCAGCTGGCTGCTGGGGGACAACCGAGGGATTGTGAAAGCTCCCAGAGCCTTTTCCAGTTCACCCTGCTCAGGGGCGGAATGGGCAACAGTGCGGGGAAATGGGGAGATGTCATGTTGCAGTGTTCCCCTGCTGGCCTGTGTCACCGGGGACTCCCTAGCGTCTGGTCCCCCGCTGCGGGAAAGCTTCCCAGAAGGGCAGGGACAGTCCTGAGTCACCCACCTGTTCTCGCTCTGAAGCAATTCCACTACCCACGCCCCTTCCGCCCTTCCTGCCTAGAAGGACAGCAGGAGTGCCGAGGGCTGTGAGCTGGATGGGAACCTGTGAAGGAGGCCCCAGGAGAAAGACAGGTCCCTCTGGGCTAGGATGGCCGGGAAAGGGTTTGGAGATAGAAAGGAGGAAGGACAGAGGAGAGAGGGGGAGGAAGAACTTAAGCAAGTCTTGAGGGTGGGCAGGCCGAGAGAGGCAGGATGAGTCAAGGCACCAGGGTAAGAAAGGGGCAAAGTATGAGCAGACACCCAAGCTTGTGGGTGCTGAACAGACCCAGCCACAAATCTACTGAATCCACCAAAACAAGCCGGAAGATTTTTTTTTTAAAAAGTCAAAATAAGGATGGGGCTTTGATTGGTCCTCCTGGAAATGAGGAAAAAGGAAGGAGAAAAAAAAAAAGGAAGCCAGGGACGGAAGGAGGAAGGAAATACATAGCACAGAGAGGAAGGAGAGCAGTAAGGTTGAATGAACATCTGCATATAGAGGCTGAGAGGGGGAAGGAGAGGGTAGGGAGAAAAGTGCAGCTGAGGAAATGGGGCTCTGGTGCAGAGCTGGGGCGTAGGGTGTGGTAGGATAGGAACCGATCATACCTCACTACAAGGGCTTCTAGAGCTCAGAGGCCTCCTCAGAAGGAGACTTGCCCCCTTCTGCTGGGTGCCGTGGATCGAAGAGCTCTGTCCTTACCCCTTTTTCCACAAGGCTCTTTTCTGACTCAGCCTGCCTAAAATGCTGGACTATTTCTGTTCAAGTTTCTGTTCAGTGGCCTGGGACACATTTCCAGAGCGCACATTTCTACGACCCAAGCATAGCATCTGGACTTCTCCCCAAAGACCCTGGCAGAGCAGAGAGGGTGCAGAGACAGAGAGGCCTCAGAGCGGGTGAAGAGCTGAAAGCCAGAGAACAGGAGGAAGAGGTGCCTCCCATCTTAATGACAGTAATCACTGCCGTTACCACTCACGGGCTGGCAGGCCAGACAGGCACCTCACACACCTCTCCGCGTCTTCCCGGCGGCTGCCTGGGACAGACTCTGGACACAAGTTCTCCTGGCTCCCGAATCTGTGCTGTTTTGATGTCACCACTCTGCATTTCTCCCACTGAAAGGTCTCGCCTACCATGGCCTTACTTCTGCCCATCTCCACTAAAACATCATGTTGATTCGCTCAACAAGCTCTGCTGAGGATGAACTAAGGCCCAGGCAAGGAGCTGCACATAGAGGTTCACCCCCCTTTGCTTTGAGTTGGGTGCCATGCCAAAAATACACACTGACTTATATGCAAGGTCCCAGTGGACCTTGGTCCTGAGACCAAACAGATGGAACGAGTCTGTCCAGCCATCGTCATTACCCTCTCACACGCACACCGCCCTATACACGCCACTTACTCCTCCCTGATCCTCCCTCCTCGATCCTCCGTCAGTCCCGTGAACTAGGGAAGCGACCCTCCTTTTGCTGATGAGAATCAGGACCAGAACAGCAATGTCACCCAGGCCGCCTCCAGTGGGGTCGGGACTGCAAGCAGGTTTCAGGACCCTGCGTGAACACCTTCCTATCCCCTCCCTGTGTCCTCTTCTGCGAACAGTGCACACAGCCCAGCAGCTGCCCTGGAAGTCAAGGGCATCCAGCTCCCTGCAGGTTGCCCTCGCTCAACCCTCTCTCCAACTGGCCACAGCCGCCCTGGGCTCCCCAATCCCAAATACAACCCCTCCCTCTAAGCTACCCCTCTCTTCCCCTCTTCCAATGTCTTCCTCGCAACTTCTACTGGCCCTGGAGGACAGGGGACAGAGGAGGGAACCCAGAGATGGATTAAGGAAGGGGCCTCCAGGGCCTGGCACCCAGCTCTGCCCACCTCAGCTCCTGGGACATCATCAAATGGCAAGGAGCAGAGGCTGCAGTACACAGGGTGGGGGAAGCTCAGGTGCCGGAGCTGGGGGAGACACAGCTGGCCACAGAGCGCCCCGACTTCCCCAAACATGCCTCCGTCCCTCCCGGGAAACCTGTTGGTGAAGTCCACAGCCTCCTACTCAGGAAGGGTCTCCTGGGGTCACCTCCATCATCCCTCTGCCTCCAGGAAGGTCACTTTCTCCGTTTGTCCCAAGCCGACTGGCTGACCAGCAGGGGCCATTCTGCCTGGGAAACTGAGGTCTAAGGAGGACAGTGGGTTGTGGGGGTCCAGGCAGGAGCAGGCTCGGCACACTGAATCCAGCCGTGACCTCTGCCCCAGTGCTCCCACCTCCTCTTCACCTGGTGCTCGGCAGGGGTGAGAGTGATGTCACGGGTGTCAGTGCCAGCCACGTGCTAGTGCCAAGTAAAACAGCCACAGTGAGGGTGTGTGTCACCGGTGTCCAGGGAGGAAGGCCTCTGAGAGAAAGAAGTGACTTGGTGGAGGGAAGGGAGGCACCCTGCTCCTCGGGGCGGGGAAGACCAGCATAAAACTGCCACAGGAGGAGCAGAGAAGGCCCTGGGTGTGCGGCAGAGGGATGCCCTTCACCTCTCCTCTCTGCTCCCCCGAAGCTCATAGGCACCCCAGACATGAGCCGGCCCAGGCCCCGCTACGTGGTGGACAGAGCGGCGTACTCTCTCACCCTCTTGGATGAGGAGTTTGAGAAAAAGGATCGGACGTACCCAGTGGGTGAGAAGCTCCGCCACGCCTTCAGGTAACATGGCCCCATGCCCAGACCCCTCCCCCGTGCTCCCGCCAAAGCCCTCCAGCCCCGGGGCATGGCTCCTGCACCAGCAGCTCTGCAGGGGAGGTGGGAGGCCTTGCTTTCATGCCTGTGGGCCCTGGGGAGGATGGAGAGGAGGGACGAACAGCAGCCCCAGTCTCGGGAAGGCACAGGGCACCCCTCACCCCCAGACTCCGTCCATCCAGATCCCTCTGGGGTCCTCACAGCAGTTCCAGGTGCGCAAACTGTAGGACGGGGGTAGGGGCACGCCATGCCTTTTCTCCCTTTCTGGACTGGATAGTCCTTCTTCCACCTGGACCAGAGATTTCCTCCTGGAGGCTCTAAATTCCTGACTTTCCTACAGGGCACCCACTTACCTGAAGGTCCTATGACCCCCCCAGGTTCTTCCTGCCCTCGGCTCCCTGGCATATTGGTGGGCAGTTTCTCCCTATCATGGCACAGTGCCAAGCAGGAGATACAGAACCATACCCCGGGGCCCGAGGCCACACACTTCACCCTCCCCCTGCCCACTTCAGGGCCCTTGCCAGGCCTAGCTGACGGCTGGCTGGTGCACGCTCACTCCCCTGGGGTAGGAGCTGATTCAGTTACCTGGATTGAGGTCGCTGGAGGTGGTAGAAGTGGAGATGCAGGTGGAACTGGTTCAGGACAAGGGAATCACCCACTTGAGTTTTACCAAAAGCCCCAGCCCAACCCTGCTTCTCTTGCGAGGCTCCATCTCTGCCCAGCTACAGGCAAGGCCGAGAGCACTTCAGTTCTGGGCACCAATACCCACAGCTGTGCTCCTCAGATGGGTGGACTCCGCCAGGGTTTGTGCCCAAAGGGTTTCAGTTGGGGTTTTATCTGTGCTGGAGAGGTGGGGGGGGGGGGGGCAGGGCTCTGGTCCTAAAAGATGAGGATGATGCAAGCCACAAAGGAAACCAACAATTCCCATGAATCAGACATGAGACTGGACACAAGGTGCATGAATATCTGCCAGTGAACAAGTGCCCGGACGGTGGAGCCCTCCTCCACTGGGCACCTCCAAGACCTCCGAGTGGCTGCTTGGCGTCTGCTTGCATCTCTCTGGCAGACCTTAACCACTCACCCTGCATACACCAGTCACAAGTCGGGCTGAGCAGGTACCAGCCTCGAGTAGCAGTTACGCTTTCCCAGCCCACCATCCGCTGCGAATCCAGCCTCCTCCACCACCACACAGCCCAGCAGAGTTCCTACAGAGCCGTATCTCTCCTGGGCTGAGACTTCAAGGATGCATCAAATGACTCACCATGTCCCCTGCCCCTCCACCAGCCCAGGGACGGGAGAGGCACCGACAAGTCCCAGAGGGGACTGGACAGTCCATGATGCCATGCCCTGGGGTGTCTGTAGGGACAAAACTCTCTCGGACTTTCTAGGACACAGAGTGTTATCTGTGTTGGTTTCAGTCTTGGGTGATGTCCAAGGAACCCAGTGTCGGGCAAACTACTGTTGAGCAAGAGCAGAGAACAGGAGTCGGGGCCGGATGGGAAAGGAGGCCTAATCAGACCAGGCTGTGAGTCACCAGATGGGCCTGAGTATTTGATCCCTTCACCTGGGAGAAGAAAAGCACAGGCCCCACCCCTTCCCGTCATCAATCCAGCAGCTGTCACCCTTGTTCCGACCACATTGGAGTTTCCATGAAAGGACCTCAAGGTGTTCAACAAACAGGGAAGGGATCAGCTCCCCTTCTTGCAGTGGCCAAGGAACAGCCCCCCATCCCTTCAATGCATTAACCACAAAGAACCCCAGAACTGGGGCCGTGCACCGAACAAGGACAGGCGGTCAGCAGAGCTGCACTTGGAAGGAACCACCGAGCTTCCTTTGGGAAAACTTCAAGGGAAAGAGCAGCAGGCAGCCCTGGCTCAGGCTGTTTTGATGCCAGTGAATCCACTCACTTCTTCATTCTTTTACTCCACAAATATTTACTAAGCAGCCTGTGTAACAGTCGATGTGTACAGTATGAACAAGAGAGACAGGGTTCGCTATCAAGCAACGGACTAAAGGCAAGTCGTTACAGTGCAGAACACGGACAGAGCTGCAGGGGCCCAGACCAAGGTGCTTGGGGCCCATCGGACCTGACAGCTCGAAGGCTGAGCCACCACGAGACCCACACCCAGAAGCCAAGCCTGTGGACCTCCTGAGGGAGCTGCCTGCAGCAGGGAGACCTTCAGCAGATGCCCAGGGCTCCCACCGCTCTGCTCTGGGATCGCAGGCAGCACAATGTGCTGCCCGAGCTCCCAGCGGGCTGCGGGTGCACATGTTGATAGGCTGTTACCAGCCCTCTCCAACCGCCCTTCTCCCCACAGGTGCTCCTCAGCTAAGATCAAAGCAGCGGTGTTTGGGCTGCTGCCCGTGCTCTCCTGGCTCCCCAAGTACAAGGTCAAAGAGTACCTTCTCCCAGATGTGCTGGGCGGGCTCAGTGGGGGCTGCATCCAGGTGCCTCAAGGTGAGCAGCGGTCAGCCAGGCTGGCCGCCACTCCCTCCTAGCCTGCTCCCTTGCCCGACCTCATCCCTCCGCGCCCTGCAATAACTGTAAGCAAGCAGTAAGCCGGCTGTGCTCTGAGCGCTCTCTCCCTCACCCACAGGCATGGCGTTTGCGCTGCTGGCCAACCTCCCGGCGGTCAACGGTCTCTATTCTTCCTTCTTCCCTCTCCTGACCTACTTCTTCCTGGGGAGCGTGCACCAGATGGTGCCGGGTACGGCCCCCCTTCCGGACAGTGGTCAGGACCCCAAGGGGGGGGTGGCATATGAAGGAAGCTCAGGATCCATGTGCTTCTCCCATAGTTGGGGGGTCAGTCCCAGAGAGACAGTCGCTGTGCTGGTCCCAGGTCCTCGGTGACCTTGGAGAGACCACTGAGCCCCTGTGGGGTCAGATGGCCTGACCTGTTCTAGCTCCTTCCCTGGAACGAGAGGAGCACTAGGCAAAACAAGATACACCATCCAGTAGTAGGGCTAAATAAAGGCAGGAAACTGCCATGATGCCCGGGCTGGCCCCAGTAGCCACCGCAGGACATGTGGAAGTGTCTGGTACTCAGTGAAATGGAGAGAAAGGACCCGGTCACAGGGCTGCTTTCTGGGGCAGATTTGTTTGTATTCTGAACTCACGTGTCCAGTGAGACCTAAGGACAGGAGGACAAGAGCACATTCGAAAGTGTAGGTGGTGGCTGGATGTGAGGGATCACTGTGTGTCATTGAGAGGGGTGCACAGGCAAGGGGGTTGGGTTGTGTCCCTGGCTTCTGCTGCTTCCGTGGGTGTCCTCCAAACCTCTGATTTTCATTGGCTATGTCGGACACCACAGGTACCTTTGCCGTTATCAGCATCCTGGTGGGTAATGTCTGTCTGCAGCTGGCCCCAGAGTCAAAATTCCAAGTCTTCAACAATGCCACCAATGAGAGCTACGTGGACATTGCAGCCATGGAGACAGAGAGGCTACATGTGTCAGCGACACTAGCCTGCCTGACTGCTATCATCCAGGTGAGGCAGACACCCCAGCCTCCGGGGGCATCAGAAAACCCTGCCCCATCCGGAAGCTCCTGACCTGAGGTCAAATCTGATGTAGGCCTCCACCTCCTCCTTTTTCCCCACCCCCACCCTGGGGCCAGAAAGGACCCTCCTGTTTCAGAGTAGTTCCTCCCCTGCCTCTAGCAGGTCTATACTTAAGACCCACAGTGGTGATGAAATTCCCCTGAATTTTAAAGATGCCAGGGAGATCCATAGCCTCTCCCCACTTCCCATCAGTGTCTGCGGAGCCCCCAGCCTCCACCACCCCAACCACATGGTGGGTACACAGCATAACCTGAGCTGCTACCAAGGAGGGCAAAGGATAACTAGGTTTTTAGGAAGGAAAGCATAGCATGACAGCATAGGAGAGCCAGAGGCAGCCTCAGGGACGAACACCTTTCATTCATTCACTCAGTTAGTCATTTTTCTTGTTTTGTTTTGTTTTGTTTCGTTTCGTTTTGTTGGTTGTTTCTCGGTGCCAGGAACTGAGCTAAGCCCTGAGGATATGAAGATAAGTCACAGAGTGGCCCGTTCACAAGTTGTTCCTAGCCAGCAGAGGAAGTAGCCATGTCAACAGCTATGTTTCTGTGTAGAGATAGGTAGCACAATAGAGCTATGTGCAAATGGCGGTGGGAACAGAGAACAGAGAGGCAGGAAGACCCTCACGAGGAGGTGACACTGGGCCTCGGAAAGAATGAGTAAAATTTAACTGGTGTCTGAATGAACAGGTCCCAAAGGGAGGTCCAGGCAGGAGAGCGGCACAGAGGCCTAACAGAGTAGAGTCTGACCAGCAAGGAGTGTGGAATGGCTGGAGGACATGGCACCAGAAGAAGACCAGAAGACTGAGGCAGCGCCAGACACTGAGGTCTTGGCTATGTCCCCTAAGCAATGGCTTTGGGTTTGACTAGCAATTGATAAGGATCTCTGGGGCTACAGGAATGGCAGTTAGTCATTCAGTTAGTCATTTTGGGACTCTGCGGAGAAGCAGGTGGAATGTGGAGAAGAGTAGAAGGGTGGCTGCGGAGAGGAGGATGCCAGGGACTTTTTGCCGGGAGCATGGTGATAGTCCGGATGTGGTCGGTGAAAGATGACTCCTAAGTTTTTGGTTAGGCAACCAGCTGATGGTGGTGCCACTGCCCGAGACAGGAAGCAGCAAGGGAGGACCAGGCTTGTTTTACAGTGAAGGAGAGCAGAGACAGAGAGGTGAAGTGACAAAGAGGTCCAAGCCCCAAAAGGGCTCAGGGCCTGGTAGCAGGCACACAGGGCACGGAGAAGGGCAGGACAAGGCCACAGAGGCCTCCCTTCCCAGAGCTCTGCTGTCCTGTGCTTCATGAGGCTCCAGGCCTACACTGGTGCCAGGCAGGCCGCAGAGGAGATGAGCTCCTGACCCTCCACCCCTTCTCCCTTCCAGATGGGCCTGGGCTTCATGCAGTTTGGCTTCGTGGCCATCTACCTCTCGGAGTCCTTCGTCCGGGGCTTCATGACAGCTGCCGGCCTGCAGATTCTGATCTCAGTGCTCAAGTACATCTTCGGACTGACCGTTCCCTCCTACTCAGGCCCAGGCTCCATCGTCCTTGTGAGTCTGGAGGCGCTGAGCAATCTGAGAAAGCCTCCAGCTCCTCCCTGTGAGATGTCCTCAGCAGGGGCTGGCCGAGCTGCTAGTCAGGGAGGATTCAAAGGAGAGAGGAGGGCAGGTCAAGCACATAGCCTCCAGGGCTGGCTGAGACTATTCATGGCTGCAGAAAAAGAGGGCTTTGCCACATGGGTGCCCTGTCCCAGGGCCTTCTCTCTTCCCTGCCTGGGAAGCCCTTCCTGAAGTCTAGTCTCCATCCTTGCACTTTCAGCTTGAGCTCTCCTAGAGGAAAAAAGAAACCAGTATTAGCCCAGCTCCTGAGGGGCCCTTCGGGAGAGGGTGGTGGGGCCCAGGCTGTGGCCTCCGTGTGCCTCCGGCGATGGCAACTCCTCCCTGGCCCAGGCACGGAGGTTGTGTTGAGGGCAGAAAGAGCCAGATCCGTGAGCCTGACGCTCTTTCCACAGACCTTCATTGACATCTGCAAGAACCTCCCCCACACCAATGTCGCCTCGCTCATCTTCGCCCTCATCAGTGGAGTCATCCTGGTGCTAGTGAAAGAGCTCAACGCTCGCTACATGCACAAGATCCACTTCCCTATCCCCACAGAGGTGATTGTGGTAAGGACCTCACCAGAGGGACCCAGGGCTGTGGGAGGAGGACCCGCTCTGGGGCAAGGCCGGGGCACCCTCCCATGGCAGCCAGTGGGACAGGAAGTCACAAGTGTGTGGGACTCCCTCCTCCTATTCTTCGTGTTGTTCCCTCGCAGCTGCCTCATGTTGGCAGAACAGTAGGGTTTGGGGCCCATACAGATAGAAAAATTTGAGAGAGACCTCTGGAGCCCAACTTAGGACCCATCCCCATTCTGCACCTTGGGATTTTCAGGTGGTGGTGGCAACAGCGATTTCCGGGAGCTGCAAAATGCCCCAAAAGTACCACATGCAGATCGTGGGACAGATCCAACGTGGGTGAGTCAAGGGGCCCAGCAGCCAGCCCCTTACCAAGGCCCAGGCTCAGGCAGAGATCATCAGAGGCCAGGCATAGAAGTGTAACCCTGAAATCCCAGCCACTTCACCAGAAGCTGTGAGGCAGGATTGCAAGTTCAAGTCCAGCCTGGGGCATTTAGTGACTTAGTGAGACCTTGCCTCAAAATTTTAAAAAATATATTTAAAGGGTCTAGGTATATGTCAGTGTTAAGGCCCTGGGTTCAATCTCCAGTATTGAAAAAAACTAAGGATGTAGCTCAATTCTTCCAGGGTTCAATCCCCAGTACAATGATGAAAAGAAAGGGAGGGAGGAAGGGATAGAAAGTATATCACACTGAGCGCATGTGGATTATCACTCCCACCTATCACCAAGAAGAGCTGACAGCTGGCTTCCTGATGAGTCCCCTGCAATCAGTGTTGCCAGTCCTCTCTGATTCGCCCTGCTGGCTCCTTGCCATGCCGTCATGCCCTGGCTCCTTTGATTCATGAGCAGAGAGCACCACTGGGATAACCCAAACTGTGCAGGCAGCATGCTGGGCCCCCAGCAAACAGTGACAGAGTGTGTCCTGCCGAGGAGGATCAGGCCAGGGGAGGGGAAGACACAGCACTGGCTGGAGTTCTGTGCTCCGTGAGCTCCTGGGTCAGAGTCCAGACAGAATCTGGGTATAGACAAATGCGGCCCCAATACTTGGGCTGCACGGATTAGGCTCTCTGAGCCGGGTGCTACCTGGGGAAGGTACCGCCTGCAGGGGATGCACCAGGGAGACGCGAAAGTTAGGCTCTGAGGGTCATAAGGAGATGAGGGATTGAGCCCCCTGTCTCCTCATTCCCCCCCCCCTGGGCCTGCCTCCTCTCTGGCTCCTCGGCAGGTTCCCCACTCCGGTGTCGCCTGTGGTTTCACAGTGGAAGGACATGATTGGCACAGCTTTCTCCCTGGCTATTGTGGGCTATGTCATCAACCTGGCAATGGGCCGGACCCTGGCTGGCAAACACGGATATGATGTGGATTCTAACCAGGTAGCTCAGCCACCTCTGGGGGACGACTTGGGGGACCCACAGAGCCATGTAGTGATACCTTGGGCTCTGAGCTGAGGTGAAGCAGCAGGGGTGGGGACTCTCACCCCAAGGGGCTGCCTTTCCCTCAGCTGGCAGTACGTGACTATCACACAGATCACACTCAAGGCGCAGGCCTGAGACCCAGCCTGTGTAGCTGACCACACTGGACCTGTGCCCCTCTCCCCACAGGAGATGATCGCCCTGGGCTGCAGCAACTTCTTCGGCTCCTTCTTTAAAATCCACGTCATCTGCTGTGCACTGTCTGTCACACTGGCGGTGGACGCAGCTGGAGGCAGATCCCAGGTGAGCCATGCGCTGGAGAGCTGAGGAGAGAAGTGTTAAGCATTGTCTCAGAGAAGCCAGGCACCGCTGTCCGCACAGCTCTTCCCAGCTCCCTTTTCCCAACCATTCTCCATCCACCAAGGCATCAGAAGAGACCAACCAACAGCTACACTCCCCTGCTCCCAACTCTTTCTCTGAACAGGTGGCAAGCCTGTGCGTGTCCCTGGTGGTGATGGTCACCATGCTGGTCCTGGGCACCTATCTCTACCCCCTCCCCAAGGTAAGGGCCCCGTGGAGAGCAGAAGACAGTGGGAGACTCCAGTAGCAGCCATCCCCGAGAGCTGGACAGTACTTCCCACGACCAAATGACGTCATTATCACCCTTAGTCTAAGTCACAGCCTGTAAGGTAGATGGCACGGGTGCTATTCTCTCTGTTTCGCAGGTGAGAGAGGCCAAGGCCGGAGAAGGAGTATACAGTACAGTCTGGTTGAGCTCACACTTTGGCCTCCTAGCCTTGGAATCTGACCCCCAGCACCCTGTAAGGTCTGGCTAGGCGGCCACATAGGGGCCAGGGGAGACAGGACGGACACAGACATCCATGGCTCAATGAGGGAGATTTGAGGGGCTCTCCAGGGGCCATGTTTCGGGACCCTGGCTCTGTCCTGCCAGGCTGCCAGGTCAGGTGGGGAGAAGGGTAGAGAGAAGGTGGTGCTCGCACCAAGCAGTGCTCTCCTTCTCCAGGCTGTGCTGGGAGCCCTGATCGCTGTCAACCTCAAGAACTCGCTCAAGCAGCTCGCCGACCCCTACTACCTGTGGAAGAAGAGCAAGCTGGACTGTGTAGGTACTGGGCAGCCTCCAGGCACCCATCCTGGGCCCTGTGCCTCTTCCAACCCACAGACTTCCTAGGGTGGGACCCTCTGTTCTGCTGCTCTCTCATGAGCAAAGCCTAGAGGTTAGAGGTTCAGGTTTGCAAGAGATGTCCCAAGTACAAATCCTAACTCAGCTGTTCACTGGCTCTGGCCAGTAGCAGGGTCCTTATCCTCTCTGTGAGATGGACATCTTATCCCCACTCCGCAGGTGGCTTTGCAATGAGGAAATACTGATTTACATTTGTACCAATAAAACTTCCCTGTTACTACTTCCATGATTTCTAGTACCAAGCAAGCAGAAGGAAATCATTTTGTAAGAAAGTCTAGCAGAGAAAGCCGAAGGACCTGGGCCTGGAGCAGCCCTGAGAGTGCTCCCAGCTCTCTTGCTGCAGCTGGAGGTGGGGTTGGAGTCACCACTGTGTCATACTCTGGTTCCGAGGGCTGGGCGAGAGCACAGTGAGATGGTGCCATCAACCCCAGGCATTCCACAGCCGGGCTGAGTGTCAGTCAGTCACATCCGCCAAGGGCCTCTCCCGGGAGCCCTGTGCCAGCCGCGCTGTATTATCTCCACCTACCCTCGCCATAACAGAGCGTTCACTATCCTCCCTTGAGATGATGAAACCAAAGCTGGGGCTGTGAAGTGAATCAGCCAAGGCCACACAGGAAGCATGGAGTCTGGATGGGAACTCCACGCGTGTCTCAGATTCCACGCCACAGGGCTACCCCATCTCCTGGGAGAGGGGCCATAGCGGCAACCCAGGAAGCCAGGCCCCAGCTGTTCAGGAGCAGGGACCCTCACAGTTTGCTGTTAGAAAGGAAGTTTGCATCAGCTGCACTGCCAGGACCCAGCGCAAGGCCTGAGCCCTCAAGTCCCTCCTACCTCTTTCATCCTTTCCTGAATTTTGTATGATTCTACAAGTAAGACAAGCCAGCTCTGCACCCCGGTGAATGAGAGTCAAGGTGTGCACTCCGGCTGTGTCCAGACTGCCTCCATGTGCATGCTGGGGTATCTCTTGTTAAAAATAGGCAAGAGGCCAAGCGTGATGGCTCACACCTATAATCCCAGCGCTCAGGAAACAGAGGCAGGAGGATTGCTGAGTTCGAGGCTCGCCTGGGCTACATAGTGAGCTCAGGGCTAGCCTGAGCTACAAAGCAAGACCCTGTCCCTGTCTCCAAAAAAAAAAAAGGAAAAAAAGCAAGAGACTAAGGGTGTAGAGCCCTTGCCTCACATGGTGAAGCTGTAGGTTCAATTCCAGTACCATCAAGAAAAGAGAGAGAGAGAAAGAGGGAGGAAGGAAAGGAGGGAGAAGAGAAGGGAAGGGAAAGAAAGGAGAGGGGGGAGGGGAGGAAAGGGGAGGGGAGAGAAGAGAGGTCAGGCAGACACACTCAATCTCAGGGAGACAGCCGAGTATAACCAAACCACAAAGACATAAATCATTGTAAAAATGCATGAGAAAGAAGAGGCCCAGCCTGAGAACGTGCTGGCAGAGTGACCCTGTCTAACCCCGGGAGCCGTCCTGAAAGAGGCGGTTTTTCTCCCCAAGCCTGCTCCTGACATCTCTCCGCAGTGCGTCTGGGTGGTGAGCTTCCTCTCTTCCTTCTTCCTGAGCCTGCCCTATGGCGTGGCCGTGGGCGTCGCCTTCTCCGTGCTGGTCGTGGTCTTCCAGACCCAGTTGTGAGTACAGTCTCCTCCCTCCCAGCCTGCCAAGGGTTCCCATGCCAAGGCTGGGTGTAGGCACTGTGCCTTCTACCTTATAGGCCTGGCACTGGAGGTACAGCCAGGCCTGGGGAGAACCTGACCCAGAGAGGATGAGCTGAGCCGTCTGATTTCCTATGTCCCTAACCGTAGAAGAGGCCAGCATAGACTTGACAAGCTGGAGGCAGAGAGACATTAGAGGGAGAGCTGAGGGGTGAGGCCAGCATCCTTCTGGAAGGGCTGCAGACCAGCAAGGGCGCCCCAGGACAGCAGCAGGGCAGAGCTGTGCTCTCCCTGGAGAGGGTTCCATCATGACGGACAGCCCAGGGCACCGGAGAGAGAGGCTGGATGGCAGGGAGGACACTGAAGTTGGGAGACAGCTTTTTTCCTCTTCCTGAGAACTTCATGTCAGGAAGTGGAGACTTTGGAGGCACTTAAATTTGTCACCTTGTGTACCACACCTTCCTGAGGAGTCAGGGAGCTGCCCGTCCTCCCCTTGTTAGTCTGACCGCAGCCCACTGGGCACATCTCCATTGCAGAAGGGTGAACACAGGCCCAGGGAGCAGGTCCTACTTGGGCTCTGCTCAGCATCTTTCTACCCACATGACATCCCATTCTCATGGTTTTCCTTTCCGCCTCATCTAGTCGAAACGGCTATGCTCTGGCCCAGGCCCTGGACACTGACATCTATGTGAACCCCAAGACGTACAGTAGGGTAGGTAACCCAGGTACATGTCACTCCTTTGTCCTGTCCCTACCCTAAAAAGCATTTCCCAAAAAAGCAATAAAGAGGGCCGGAGATTTAGCTCAGTGGTTCCGACACCTGCCTAGCAAGCACAAGGTCTGGAGTTTGATACCCAGTAACCACATACAACAATACTGGGCATGGTGACTCACGCCCACCAGCAATCAGTACCACATACCACAGTGCCGGGCGTAGTGGCTCACGCCTGTAATCCCAGCACTCGGGAGGCAGAGGCAGGAGGATTGCTGAATTCCAGGCTATCCTGGGCTCCACAGTGAACTCAGGGCCAGCCTGAACTATAAAACAAGACTCTGCCTCAAAAAAACAAAACAACAGAATGAAACAAAAAAGCAATAAAGACATTTCCGCAACCTGAGCTCTGTCTCCGTGTGACAGGTCCGGGAAATGGAGGGGATTAAGATTGTCACTTACTGCTCCCCTCTCTACTTCGCCAACTCAGAGATCTTCAGGCAAAAGGTCATCGCCAAGGTAAGTCTCCAGCCTTGGTGACCAGAGCGGCTCACGAAGGAGTAGCCAGAGATGGAGCAAAAAAAGACTCGGAGCTCAGCGCAGGCCACACCCACAGAGGGTGGAGGTCACACTGCAGCTGGTTCTCCCCACAGACGGGCACGGACCCCCAGAAAGTACTGCTTGCCAAGCAAAAACATCTCCGCAGGCAGGAGAAGAGGATGATGCCCACACAGCAGAGGAAATCTCTCTTCATGAAAACCAAGGTGAAGGGGGCTCCTTTCCAGGTCTTCTCCTTGTACCTCACCCTTACTATGCTGCATAGAAAAGACAGGAAGTCTACAAATGCTGCCCTGGGGCAGCTGGGCAGTTTTGTTCTTGGGAACCACTGTGTTCCCACATTGTGGGCTAAAGTAGGCCTTTGCCTGGGGACCTATTAACAAGCCAAGATGGGCCACAGAAATGAACTTCCGGGGCACCTAGCCAATCCAGAGTAGCAGAGTTGGGGCGGAAGTCAGTGGTAGGGAGAAGAGGCGAGAGATCGATAAATGCAGAAAGGACCTCAGCTGTCCCCAGAGGAACTTCCTCCTAAGGCACAGAGGGCAAGACTTTGGGGCCTCTGTGGAACGGTTCACTGAGATTTGGGACAAGGATGAACAGCTCATAGGCCCTGCCACAGGAAGGGGCTTGGGGGCATGGGCCTGTGTTCACACCTGCAAACTGAGTCTCCCACCTCAGCCTTTCTCCTGCTGCTCTTCAGCCAAGCTTGGTTCAGTTCTGTGGTCCCTGACTATGCCCCACCCCAACCGCCACCCCCAGACCGTGTCCCTGCAGGAACTGCAGCAGGACTTTGAGAACACCAGCCCGACCGACCCCAACAACAACCAGACCCTGGCCAACGGCGCTGGCATATCCTACATCACCTTCAGCCCCGACCCCTCCTCAGCTGCCCTGAGTGAGCCGGTGGCCTCTACAGAGCCCCACGGGGAGCCCAGTGACACTCTGGCCAGCATCCCGCCCTTTGTCACCTTCCACACCCTTATTCTGGACATGAGCGGTGTCAGCTTTGTGGACCTGATGGGCATCAAAGCCCTGGCCAAGGTAGGCCCTCACCTGGGTGTATGTGCTTCCGTCTCCCACACGCCTGTTCCAGGGCCTTGTCCCAGCAAGCTGGTGCAGCCCTGACATGTGGGCAAGTCCCTGAAGAAGCCTCCCCAGTCCTCTCCGAGGCACCCAGGACCCACCCTCAGGGCCTATGCAGGGTCCCGTTGGCCACAGGCTCGTGACCTGCCACCTCTTCCTCTATGCACTGGCCCACCTAGGAAGGAAGAAATGGGTTCAGTGCTCTGAACCTCAGGATGCTGAATGGACATACCCATCCAATGACTTTTTGGTGCCCCTGCGATGGCAGAGGCTCCCATGGAGGTGCTATCACCACCAGAGAAGCCCAGCTGTGAGCCTCCACCGCCTTCCCCAGCCTGGGCCCCCCCAGAGTCTAGGCCTCAGCTGACAGCTTGGCCTCTCCGAGCCTCTATCCTGTCCTATGGCTTCTGCCTGAAGCCCCAAAATTGGGGAAGAAAGAGAGGTGGGAATCAAGCTACTGAAAGAAAAAATCTGGTCCCATAATATAGGTGTGGAGGTTTTAAGTGCCGTCCACATTGACCAAGTCTCATTTCCGTCCCACCTTCTGAAAGCGCCATCAGCCGCCACTCCAGAGAGAAGCGTTATGTTCAGCTGCTATTTGTGTCCATGGTGTCTAGGCCTTTCAGAATGCTTTCCTGTCTGATATCCACTCTGGAGCACAATTTGAGAATCACTTTTGAGACCCCCCCCCCTCAGAACCTTTCTTTCCTTTTGTCTCCCACCGTCCAACACTTGTAGCTGAGCTCCACCTATGAGAAGATTGGGGTCAAGGTCTTCCTGGTGAACATCCATGGTAAGAGAAGGCGGACGTATAGGGGCCAAAGGGCTGGGGAGGGAGGCGCAGTGCAACAGGCCGGTGGGGCCCTGAATAAGACACTTCTGCTTAGTCATAAGAACTTCAGATCCAAGTCAGAAGAGACTGGCCAGAGCCAGGTGTGGCGGTATACACCTGTAATCCCAACACTCTGGGAGGCTGAGGTGGGAGGATCTAAAGTTTGAGCTCAGGCTGGGCAACTCAGCAGTTTAGCAGGACCCTATCTCAAAATAAACAATAGAAGGTGACTAGGATGTAGCTCAATGCCAAGACCCTGGATTCATCCCCCAGTAGTGAAAAATAAAGAGACAGAGACAGAAACAGCGAGATTTGGCTGGCCAGCTGTACAAACATCCAAGGGGCCTCAGTACCAGGATGGGGAGTGGAGCTGAGCAAGGACAGCAGGAGTTGTCACCTGCCCCACAATTCTTGTGTATCCTGAGCCAAGCCTCTTTATCGGTGCAGGGATAGAGTGGAGGGTGGGCTCCATTAGCCAGATGTCTCTCCCTGGGAGAGGGCCTGGGAGCCTTCGTCACCCAGAGCAGCGAACGCCCACCTGGAGACTAGGTGCAGGGCTGCAGAAACACAAGCTCACACAGCACACAAACACACCTGAAGGGGAACGCGCTCACACCCAGCATACTGCAGAGGCATAGGGCTGTCCAGCAGCCTACATGTCCCAGGCTCCACAGGGACATGACCTGCGGGGATGTGTGAGGGGTTCGAATTCGTGGGTCCTTCCACCCTCCCTGTCACCCCCTCAAAAAAGCACTCTCAAATTTGATGAGCGAGGGGTCGGCCACACACCACGAGCTGCAGGGAAGACCCAAGAAAATGACAGGAAGGATGCATCTTAGGAGAGGGAACTGTGGGTCTGGGTTAGCCTTCTCTTCTACAATGACCAGGAAGAGCCAACTCCCTAAACCAAGCTATTTCCTTCAGCGTCTTCGAGCTCATGTTGCCCTCTGCTGTCCAGAACTGATATTGCAATGCTAACACCACCCTCAGGGCCCTTCCTCCTCTCTACCTTTCTCCCTGCTGGGGTCCCACCAACCCCTCCTCACCCAGCACTGGTCTGCAATGGCTGTTACCATCTGAATGCGATCTTGTGTTCTTCCAGCCCAGGTATACAATGACATCAGCCACGGTGGTGTGTTCGAGGGTGGGTGTGTACAGCGTGACCACATCTTCCCCAGCATACACGATGCAGTCCTCTTTGCCCAGGAAAATGCCAGAGAAGCAGTCCCAGGACACAGTGCCCAAGGGGTAAGGTCCTTGCCCGCAGCGAGTTCTGGGCTCCAAGCCACTGCTATAGCCAGGCTGAGGGCGTTAGAAGGTTTGGATTCTGACACCAGTTCTGCCAGCCTGCTTTTCCAAATCTCAGTTTCCTTTTGTGTAGAACAGGTGTCATGAATTACCATGATCTACTTCGCAGCTTTCTTGGGTTTTTTTAGTATTAAATAATAATTCTATATTTCGTGTCACTTGAAAACTATGTGAATATTAATTTCTAAAACTCTTTTGTTATTATTAACTTCTTGATTGAACCAACACACAAAGGTTAGCATACTATCTATCATCTGGAACATGGCATTACTCACCCACAACCTTCTACAGATAGATAGATAGATGAGAGAGAGAGAGAGAGAGAGAGAGAGAGAGAGAGAGAGAGAGAGAGAGAGATGATGATAGACAGACAGACCTTCGGGGAAGGAAGGGAGTGACCCTGGCAGTTTCAGTTCAGCAGGGCCTGGAGATTTCAGGCTGGTGATGTACAGAGAAGCTGGGTCTGGGCTTTGTCTCACTTCTGGACCCTTAATTAACCAGCTCAGTGAGTATCATGCAGATAAGTACAAACAACACTGTCTAGGACTAGGAAGCTAGAGAGTCAGAAAAAGCCCACTCGGCTGGGGTCTGTGCCAGACCCCCCAACCCCAGCTCCTCACTAGCAGACCCATCCCAGCTCACCCCGCCCACCTTCCCCTGCCCTCTGCAGGTCATAAGAGACTTTTCTGATCCGAGAGCAATGATTTGCACTTTACCCTAAGAGACTGGGGAAGGTGGGGCCGTGTGTTCTCAGCCCCCGGGCAGCTCGGGGCCACCTTGCCTCCTGCCCTCCACACAAGAGGGGGCCCAGGCTGGGAGGCAGGAGAGATGGGTTCTCCCTCCACAACCAGAAGGAGCTTCCCATAAATCTCATTGTTATTCCTCCAATAATGTCCAGTGGATACAGTTTCTCGGTATCCCACATTTTTTATGTTTATGTCATCTACATTGGATGTGTGCCATTGTTGCCCATAGAAAGTACATCTCTAGATATATAAATCACACATGTGTGTGCACACACGCACACACCCCTCCTTTCTAAGGGCATGGTGCAGGAGCAAGCTGCCAAGGGAGGCTGATGTCCTGCTTGTGCAGATGTGCAGAGGGAGGGAAGGAACTGCCCAGCTGGGCACTAGTCAGTCTCGCTGTCAGCTTGGCAGCTGCCCCTCCAGCTAAGGAGCATGGCCGTGGCCACACCTGCCTGGTGTTCTGTTTGGTGCTCTATTTGACAAGGCAGAGGGCAAGAGGGCGAGTTATACAGGCAGCGTGGTGTCCGCCCAGAACCTGGCACATGTCCTTCCTGCGGACACATGGTAGCTGTATCACTGAGCCCTCCAAACCTACTTCCCTCTATCCAGGCTCCGGGGGATGCTGAGCTCTCCCTGAGTGACTCGGAGGACAGCCCGGCCTACTGGGACTTGGAGCAGGTGAGCAGGACTCGGGGATGAGGGAGGTGAGGACTGGGCCACAGAGCTGGGTCCTGAACAGCAGGTCCTCATTCTCTCACCACCTGAAGGCGGTCTGGGACAGGGACAGCCTGGACTGTGTCCTAAGCCTTAGCTGTGCTTATCCCTGTGTTCTCTGGAGAGTCACAGAACGCGACCAGGGCCCTCTGTTACCATCTGTAACATGGGGGAAACACTGGTCCTGGAGTAATGGGCCAGGGACCCCTATCTTCTCATTAATTCAGCAGGTTTTTGCAGGGTGTCTGTTCCTTGCCTGACACAGTTCTACCCACACCCTGTCCTTTGGGACTCTATTCTGACAGAATCAGATGGATTCCTAGGGTATATTATTATCACAATTCTAGTGCACAGCCTTTAAAACTAAAGGCTGTGGAGATATGAAGGATTAGTGGTCCCACAAGACCCATGGAAATTACCATTACCCCAACCTCCTGAATTAAAAAACAAAGACAAACAAACAAAAAAAACCCAAGTGGCAGGTTCAGATAAGTCTGGCTTTGAGTCTGTGAAAAACACCCATCTCGGAGCCCCTTCCATTCTTTTTGGGTTTGAGCTCCACGGAACGCTCAGAGTGCTGGCAGCAGGTGGGGACAGTCGGAAACAGTGCCAGAACCACAGAGATCTGGCAGAATAATTTCTGTGTCTCCTTGGCATCTCCAACACATTCCCATAAAAAGCCTGGGCAGAATGGCAATACTAGCTGATCAAAGTGAGAAAAAATTCTCAACTGCTTTAGTCTCAACCCTCGTTTCCCCTAAGAAAGTGCAGGAGAAACACGAGGAAGGACACATGACAGAAGCCACGCACGAGTGGCCTCTAGCACCTTTGCCCATCCTCACAGCGCCAGCTCTCAGGCCGGCCCCTCCTCTCCCGCTGACACACGCGCATGCGCACGCACACACTCTCTCAGTGCATCAATCTGACTGGGGCCTGTGTCCACTCTTGTGGCAGACCCTCCGGCCCTACGGGCCTCACTCTTCACCTTTTCCCCCTTCCCTCCTGTGGCCCCTCCAGGAGATGTTTGGCAGCATGTTTCACACAGAGACACTGACCGCCCTGTGAAGCCCGGCTGGTCCCCGTGCTGCCTCCAGAGCACCTGACACCGGACCTTCCATGAAGGAAACCAGGGTGACAGGGAGTGACAGGAGACAAGTGTCCCTGCTGGGACCAACACGCTCTCTCCTCCTCCTCCTCCCTCCTCCCTCAACAAGAAGAGTGTGGTCCTGCCGGAGTAAGAGGCTGGTGCACTCACCTTTTCACCCCCCAACCCCCAGCCTGGGCCAGAGGTGAGCCAGCCTCCCTACACTCATGTCCCCACCCTACCTTGGCATGGCAGCTGACAGACATTTTGACTTCCTGACTTTGAGAGTGAGCCTGGGGCAGGAGGACCGTACAACTGAGCTGACCTGGTATACAGGCTGCTCAAGGGTCCTGGGGCTGCAGGGCTTGGTGGCAGAGATGTCCTGCTGTCTCAGCACACTGAGATGAACTAGAGACCATGGCCTGTCCCCTCCACCTGCCCCAACTCCGTGCCTGGCATCTCTGTACCAGGGACTATGAGATTTCCACGACCTAGGAGTTTTTGTCTCAGTGACCACATCCCTTCCTCTTCTGAAGACTGCCAAGATGGCTGCTGCCGTCCAGCACTCCAAACTCTAACCTGGGCAGTGGCCAGGCCTCTCACAATCACCAGAGCTACCTCCTAGGGGGCCCACACTCCCTTGGCCTCCTGAAGCGCCACTAGGCTCCACCAAGAGGCTGCTCCCTTCCACTGGAGGCCAAGTAGGAGTCCAAGAAAGGGGGCAGGCAGCTGGCAGCATCCTCTGACAACCTAGCAACAGATACTAGTGATTCTGCCCAAAGGTTTTTGGGAATCCCTCCTTGTACCAGAAATTTGGAAGGAGGGAGGTGCTAGTGCCAACCCAGGCCAAACTGGAGGGACTTGGGTCTTGATGGTTCCCCTGACCTCTAGGCTCTTTGGGAAAGTACCCCTCCTCGGGACATCTGCCTTGTCCTATACTCTGCAAAGAGCCAGTCATCATAACTCTCCTGCATCAGCCTAGATACCGGGGTCACGATGGAGGTGAGGGAGGAAGTCTCACAGGATCAGCTGCACCCTTCAGAGGTGAAAAGGGTGGGTCTAGGTGGTCTTTCTCCTCAGGGCGTCCATACCAACGTCAGAACCTGCTCCATCTTCTTCTAAGAAAGTTGAAAATAGGGTTAAATTCTCCAAATACATAGGGATGTATATCTAGAGGAGCCTCTCTATCCATATATAAGGAACCCCACTGTTGGTTTGAAAATAAATAGAACAAGTGTTTTGTTAAACTCCCATGAAATTGCACAGAAAATCTCCTGGCTTCTCCTCAGTTTCTCCCAAGTTCCCTGTCCCAACAGGTTGGGCTGGCCCAGCCTGGGAAAACACCCCAGCCCTACCTTCTGCCTGACCTGCATTGTATGCCTGCCTGCTGAGGGAGCTGATCAGCTAGCAAGCCTCCCTAGAGTTAAAGGAGAGGTGCTGGCACAGAGCCCTCACATTCTTGGCCCAGAGGCACTGCCTCTCAGTGAATTCATTATGCCATCTGGCTGCCAATGGAACTCAAAACTTGGAAGGTGGAAGACAATGTTATCTGGGATTCACCGTGCCCAGCACTCGAAGTGCCAAATTCCAGGAGGACAAGAACCTTAGCCAATGACAACCCACCCTCCCCTACTCCACCTCCTTCAGAGTCCAGCTCAGGCCCAGGAGCCGGAGGAAGGTCACAGAGCCTCAGGACAGCCCAAGGCAGAGTCCTCCTTAAACCAGGCATCTAGGGACTTAGTGAAGTAACATTCACGCCAGCCCAGCCCAGCACTGAGCGGACTGCTGACTCACAGAGCCCAGCGTCAGGACTCCAGAAAAGACAGTGGGAGTAACCACTCCAGCACCCCACAAGGAGCCAGGGAGGACACTGAAGAAAACTCCATACAAATGTTGTGCTTTTCTGGACTTGACTGAGGCAGGGAGGGAGGGGAAAAGGCAGCAAAATAATCCAGAATTTCAATACTTTTGAATGTTCTTACTGCTACTGATGATGATTCCCAGGGAGGACTGGGAACCTTGTATCTCGAGGTATTTGTGTAATTTATTTAATTTAAATGTCATTCTCTTTTCATGCATTTTGGTAATAAAGTGGTTTTGAAATGTGGACGAGTGCACGTTTGGGTGGTTCCACAGAGAGGTGAGCGAGTCACCTCCAGGTAATATCTGGCTTTGCTCTGCACCATCCTGCGACGAAACAAGGACCTGAGGTTTCCTCATGGGTCTCCTGGCGCTTCTCCATTTTCTGGCTTTCCACACTTGTGGGTGATGATTTTTCATGACCCAGCTAAAGTGCGGAGAGAAGAGTGGACTGAGGGATTCACACACCCAGAAACCTTGGTAATTATAGCAGAGGAACGAACAAGATAGCTAATGAAATAGCCCAGTAATAGACCTACTTATATATGAAAACTAGCGAGTTAGAGCTGGCACTGCAAATCACTAAGGAAAGGACAGATTGATGAATGTTGCTAGGAAAATTTGTCTTTTAGTTGGAAAGAATATAAATTGGGCTGAGAATATAACTCATTGTCAGGTCTAGCATTAGGAGGGTGCTGGATTCAATATCACAAGTAATAATAATAAATTGGACTCTAACATTGTACCATATGTAAAAAAAATCAATTCTACACGGATCAAGAACTTTAATGTAAAACCAAAAGCTTTATATCTTTTAATGATAGCATATCAAAATATATCTATGTTCATACATCAAAGAAAGACTTATTGGGCCAGAGATTTGGCTCAATGGTTCCAGTGCCTGCCTAGCAAGCGCAAGGTCCCTGGTTCAATCCCTGGTAACCACATACAACAATACTGGGCATGGTGGCCATGCCCACTGGCAATCAGTACCTCATACCACAGATGCCGGGCTTGGTGATTCAAACCTGTAATCCCAGCACTTGGGAGGTAGAGACAGGAGGATTGCTGAGTTCAAGGCTTGCCTGGGCTACATAGTGAGCTCAGGGCCAGCCTGAATTACAAAGCGAGACCCTGTCTCAAAAAAAAAAAAAAAAAAGACATTAAGAAAACAAAAAGCACTAATCATAAAAGAAAATAATGATAAATTCATCTACATTCAAATTAAAACTTCAATTCATCAAAAGGCTTTTAAAACGTGAAAATTTCCAAGCATGGTGGCACACATCTTGGGAGCCTAGGCAAGATCCCCAACTTGCATACCAGCCTGGGCTACATAGGGAGTTCAAGGCCATACTGAACTCTGTCTCAAAATACCAAGATAAAGAAAGTACAAGTCAGAAACTAAAATAAATATTCTCAATAAAAATAAAACTGTCCCAACATTACTATATTAATATACCAGAATTCAAAACCAAAGCAGTCAAAAGGTATTACTAGACACTTTACTACAGAAACACGAATGGCAGATAAGCATATGAAATGATGCCTAAGCACCTTCATCACCTGGAAATTGTTAGGATTTATATGCAGATGTTCCCCAAAGCCTCAAGTACTGATAGGTGAAGCTCTGGTGGTGATTGCTCACAGGGGTGAGTGCAGACTAATCCATCAATAAGTTTATTGATGACTTAGGTAGGAGATGCATCTGATCTGAAGAGCTAGGTCACTGGGATGTAGTTGGGGAGGGTTCACCTCTTCCCCAGTCCTGCGTTCACTCTCTCTGCTTCCTGTCTGCCATGCTGTGAGTCAGCTTCCTCTACCAGGCCCCTGTGCCCTGCTGCCCTACGTTGGAGCCAGCAGACTAGGAACTCAGACTGAAACTTCCACGAACTGTGACACAAAATAGCCTTTCCACCTACAATTTCTGGGCAGGGTGTCTCAGCAATGAGAAAGTAACTAAGAGAGGTGGAAATTAATATCAGAGGAAAATACTGTTTACTGTTTTACCACTAGATGGACAAAATTTAGACATCTGTTACATAGCAAGACTCTCTCAAAAAAAAAAAAGCAAACAAAATTCTTGGCCCAGAAGCCCTTGAGGTTTTGGAATATTTGCATACTCATAATGAGCTATCTCAGGGATAGAACTCAAGTCTAAACACAAGGTTTGTTTGTGTTTCATGTATGCCTTAAACACTTGGCTGAATATAATTTTATACAATATCTGTAGTGTACCTATACTTCCACTGCAGCCTGTCACATGAACTCAGGTATAAAATTTTCCAGCTGTGGCAACATGTCAGCACTGAAAAAGTTTTGGATTTTGAAACATTTTGGATTAGGAGTATTTTGAATTTTTAGTTTCAGCCCTGACAGCAAAGCTAGTGTGACTTTCTCCTTTTTTGGGGGTAGTGTGGGGACACTGGGGATCCAACCCAGGGACACTCTAGCACTGAGCCACGTCCCCCGCTGAGGGTTTCATTAAATTGCCCAGGTGGGACTGAAACTTGCAGTCTTCCTGTCTCAGCCTCCCTAGCACTAGAGTGAGCGCCTGTGCCTCCACACCTGGCTTCTTTTCCCTTCTTCACAACTTCACAGAGGGAAGATTCATGTTTACTGGAGATCTTAGGAAACACAATTTTTTTCCTCTCCTCATAGTGGAGAGTTGTTGCCTTTCAGTTAATGTCTTCTCTGCCATAACTGAATTGCCAGTGTCATTACTCTTGCTAAGTAAAATTAGAGTTACTTACACTCAGAACACTATATAATCAGAACAAGAAATCTGATGACTAAATCTGCTACTAAGCGACAATATGTTGCCAGGTTTTGGGGTGATGGGGCCTCCTTCTGGAGATGGTTTCTAGGTTCCTTCTGGGCAAAGAATTAGTCAAGACAAGCACAAGTGATTGCAAATTTTACTAAAGGTAGGAAAAGAAACAGGCTCTGTGGAGAAAATTTGGGCTAATCAAAAGTAGGAAAAGATGAGCCCCCTATAGCATGAGGATGGCCACAAACAAGAGAGCGCACAGTGGCAAAAAAAACTTAATGGAGCTGGACGTGGTGGCTCACGCCTGTAATCCCAGCACTCGGGAGGCAGAGGCAGGAGGATTGCTGAGTTTGAGGCTTGCCTGGGCTACATAGTGAGCTCAGTGCCAGCCTGAACTACAAAGCAAGACCCTGTCTCAAAAAAAAAAAAAAAAACTTAATGGAGCTGGGCATGATGGCTCACGCCTTTAATCCCAGCATTCAGGAGGCAGAGTCAGGAGGATTGTGGAGTTCCAGGTTTGCCTAGACTACATAGTGAGCTCAGGACCAGCCAGAATTACAAAGTGAGACCCTGTCTCAAAAAAAAAAAAAAGAAAAAATTAATGGAGACCCTTCTTTCGGCACCACCCACTCCCCAGGCCATCCTATCAAAACCTGCTCCAGCTCTCCAGAAAAGTCCAGGAGCAGGGCTTTAGGAACTGTTCTAAGCATGTGTTCTAGGATTTTTCTTTCATTCTATCTGACACAAGCTCTCCCTGGCCTTGAAATCACTATGCAGCTCAGGCTGGCCTTGACCTTGTGGGCTATCCTTCTGCCTCAGTCTCCCAAACTCTGGGATTACAGGTGTGCACCACTCCAGGCTGTGGGATTTTGTAATTAACAGGTCACATGTACTTCCCCAACCAGTTTTGCCACACTTTAACCTCCTGTCTCAAGTGGACAGTCAAATGTAGTCAGCATGGATCCTCTGGACAGTGGTGTGAGTCTTATCCTGTGTGTGAGGAAGAGGGACAGGACAAACTTTGTGCTACACAGAACAGTAAGCAATATCTAACTTACAAATTGTTTTCCTCTGGAGTTGGCCATTTAATAATTTTCAGATCACAGTTAACCAAAGGTTAATGAAGCCATGGAAACTGAAACCACAGGTAAAGAGAGAAATAAAGCAAAATTTTTCTAAATATTTTATAGTAACATACATATCCTTCCATTTTAAAGTAATTTTCCTTGGTCCAGGGATTTAACTCAGTGGTTCCAGTGTCTACCTGGCAAGCACAAGATCCCAAGTTCAATTCCTGATATCACATACCACAATGCCAGATATGGTGGCTCAGCATGTAATCCCAGCACTTGGGAGACAGAGGCAGCAGGATTGCTGTGAATTCATGAGTTTAAGGCTAACTTGGACTACGTAGTGAGCTCAGAGCCAGCCTGAACTACAAAGTGAGACCCTGTCTCAAAAAAACTAAAATAAAATAATTTTCCTGAAGTATTAAAAATGCATTGTGAATATTAATATAAAAATATTTTCAAGGGCTAAGGATGTAGCTCTGGGATACTGGTGGCCTAACATGTCTAAAGCCTAGCTTTGATCCCCAGCACTGCCAAAAAAAGAAGAAAAAAGAAAAGAAAGGAAAAAACACAAAGAAATTCCTAAACAAGAGTAAACCCTCTGAGCTTGTATTTCAAAGTAGTATCTATAAACTTCCATTGCAATTCAAATCAAAACCCAAACCTGTAGAGCTCATGTTCCTGTGGAATCTATGGAGTAGCAATCAAACCCTGGACATCAGAAGTCCAGAGGTCACCAAACAGATTAAGATCTTATCAGATCCTTTCCTCTTTAACTAGGGATTTTGTGCAATTAAAGGCTTTACCAGTTATTTTGTATATGTGCTGCCGAAGCGAGCACATTTTACCAGTTATTTTGGAAAAAAAGATCAGGCGTGTCTAGACCTACCAGGCCTAAGGTCCCACCCTTGCTTTACCAGGACCTGACAAGGGTTAAAAAACCACAACTCCCACAAGTCCTTGCGGAGTTGAGGCGAGACCATCCCACTGATTGGTGATTCCGCGGCTCCAACCAAGCAATAATTGGCTAGTAGGAAACGGAGGTGTGACACGGCAAGAAGGGCGACCTGAAAACTTAGGTCCAAGTCCAGCGGTGGACTGGCCGCGGGAACTCCAGTGAAATATGGCCCAGCGGTACCTTTGCGTGCTTCTGCTAATTTTCTCCATTCTCTCCATGTCGAAGGTCCTGGGAGACAGGGAGCTACGGGAGACATCGAGAATACCTCCTCACTTCAGCAGAGAGGAACGCATCGCTATGAAAGAGGCGCTGAAAGGTGAATCCCTGAGCCCACTGGTGCTCACACGTGGGTCCTTCGGTCTTGGTCACTCTGCACAGGATCCTCTACTCAAGATGGACTTTGCCACACACCCGCCCGGCCCACTCCTGGCTCCTCGCCTCAGGCCCTGACTTGGGTTCGACACTCTGTACCCTCAGCCCCAGTTTCTGTGTCACCTGTGTTCTCTGCCCAGCCTGGTAGCCCTGGCTTTGCTCCCGTGGCCTGGCTGCCGCCCATCCACCCCTGCTTGCCTCCAATATTAAAAAGGCTGCTGTTGGCACAGCGCATAGAACTTACGCAAAAGTTCCACATCTGTTAAAACTGTGATATCTTAAAATTAAACTAAGTGATCTTAATCTTGTATCCAAAGGAGGGGAGTAATCTTCCTCAGGCTGGGGAACAAGGAGTGGGCCGTAGGTGACAGCAGTGAATGTCTGGACTCCCTAGGCTCCAGATAGCTCTGAAATGGGTGTGGAGGGTTTGGCATGTAAAGTGCTCCTAATCTCCTTACCTGATCCAAGTACCTAACAAGACTAACAACTCATCATCTTCTCAATCTGTGTTTTCCTGGGGGAAAGTTCTGTTGAGTGTTGGATCCTGTGGGATAAAGGGATCTGCCCTTGCCTTTCCAGTCTTTTCTCTTTCATTAAGTGGCGCATTAAGGAAAACTGGCTGTGTAAGCATGTGCAGGTAGATCAGGGACCAAATTAACACTTGTGGCTCCAAATGTATTGTGCATGTGCTGGAGTGATAGGCTTGGAAGGTGGAGAAGAGCTTTCTCAAAGTGTGCTGTAAAGCTAATTACTCAGAGTCCCTGCACTGAAGCAAGCAGACACTTAGGAATTTAGAGTAGGGACCGTAGGGGAAGCACAGTTTAGAATTCCTAGCAGGGTGCAAAACACTTGAGTTCAGGTCTTGGATCTGTTCCTGGGTGGGCAGTTAGCCTTTTTGAATCTCATATTCTCCATCTTTATAGTGAGTTGTGATTTACACAGTTGATCCCCAGCAAAACTGAACACCAAAGTCAGCTTGTCTTTCAGAGGTGCTCCCTACAGGCAAACACACCCAGTGGGTTAGATTGCTGTCTGAGCAAATATTTTCACTGCCTTTCTCTGGCAAGTGGTATTTACATTTGCTAATAGAGCCCTTTTAGGCAGTAAAGGCTTCAGGATTTAAAGGGATAAACCCTAGTGATAACTCAGGAGCTGGGTGGGGACAGTGAGTTTATGGAAGCATTTGTTTGGGAGCAGTTTAATCCCAGGCATCATTTGCCCCAAAAGCCAGCAGCATGTTGAAGTCAGTGAAACCTGAAGAAACAGTCCAAGAAGCAGGGTGCCTTGAGACCAGGGAAGCATGGGATTCATCAAAGGGAGTGGTGGTTTCAGAGGCACTATGAGACCTTAGGAAACAATTTATAGACACTTTCCTTTCTGGGTCAAGGGCCAAAGTTCCAATCTGAGACTTTATTGTCCTTTAAGAATCGTATTAGCATCAACAAATCCTGGAAGACTAGGGTTGAAATCTTACTTCTGCTGCTTGTTGCTGTGTGATCTTGGCTGGCTCATCTCCAAATTAGGAGAAGTAGCAATGATGACCCCACAAAGTTAATTTGCCTTCTGCAATAAGATAATGAATGCAGAAACAACTTTTTTGTTTGTTTTTATAGCACATTTATTATTTTATAAAAACATTTACAATATACATTGTAGGTGTACATAATGTTAACACTCATCATAGGGGATTTGCACCTGTACATGGTACATCCCACTCCCTGTTTTTCCCAAATCCCCCCTCTTCTTACACTCCCTTCCCTCCCTATGTACAAAAGCTTTGTTTCCAATTTGTCTATTTTCACTTTTCCCTTGTCCCTTCCTTCTCACTCCCTCCTCCCTTATTCCTATTCCCATTTGAACATTTTCTTCCCATTTCCCAATATCTACTAGTCCTTATTTCCACTTTTGGTTCCTTATACCAGAGAAACTACAGTATTTAAACATATGTGTCGGATAAAAACAACTTTTTATGTACAGAGGATTTGATGGAGTGGGGAGATGTTGCAGGTCGAGTACCTCCTATCAGAAGAGGACCAGAAAAGTGTTTCAGGTTTGTTTTTTTTTTTTTGTACCATGGATTGAACTCAGGTCCTTGCACTTAACAGGCAGGCACAGTGCTACTGAGCTATATCCCCAACCCCAGATTCTGCAATATTTGAATTTATTTTACCTGTTTGAACACCCTTAATCTGAAAATCCAAAATCTGAGATGCCCTGAAATCCAACATATCATATCAACACTCAAAAAGTTTCAGATTTCAGAGCACTTCAGATTTCAGATTTTTCAATTAGGAATGCCCAACTTATATCACCTTTAATCTTCATCTCTTACAGGTGCCATCCGGATTCCAACAGTATCTTTTAGCCATGAGGAGTCCAACACCACAGCTCTGGCTGAGTTTGGAGAATACATTCGTAAAGGTCAGTGGTGAGTTGTGGGCAAAAGATGTCACAGCACTGGAAAGACAATTCTCGGACAAGGTGATAAAGAAGTCTATTTTGTCAGTTACTGGTAGACACAGAGTACTACTATAGATTTGCCCTTTGAAGGACTGAGCCACGTAGCCACTGGGTTGGAGTTGAACTCTCCCAATCTTTGCCTAAATATGTTTCACCCAATAAGTATATTAAAGGTACAACTAAGGATCCTTTCTACCTGGGCATATACCAGAAACTATGTTCCATGCACTGCCACCCCTGTCTGCACACCCACACCTGTATCCCATACACACATCCCACCAGATTCATCACCTGTGAGCCTCTAGCCCAGTGAAGGCGAACCTTTTAGAGACCAAGTGCCTAAACTGCAACCCAAAATCCACTTATTAATCACAATTAAACCTGAACACTGAGGTTTTAGTTTAGAAAAATCCATACATTAACATCTTTTGTCTTAAAAGAAGACAACACAGGGCCAGAGGGTTAGCTCAGTGGTTCCGCCGCCTGCTTCGCAAGCGCAAGGTCCTGAGTTCGATCCCCGGTTACCACATATAATGCTGGGCGTGGAGACACGCCCACCAACAATCAACACCACATACCACAATGCTGGACAGACGTGGTGGCTCATGCCTGTAATCCCAGCACTCGGGAGGCAGAGCCATAGTGAGCTCAGGGCCAGCCTGAACTACAAAGCGAGACCCTGTCTCAAAAAAAAAGCAAAAAAAGAAAGAAAACAACACATATCGCACAGGTTCACCCCCACTGCTCTAGGCCGTCAACAACTCTGAGCTGTCCCCTCTCCCCTCATCTGCACCACCATGCAGCATAGAGCAAGGGAGGGTGATCAGCTGGAAGCCCCATCCCCTTGTGAAAATTCATGGAGGGAGAACAGGGAGGCATCCTACTAAAACACACGAAAAACAGCCCCCTCGAAGTTTTCAGAGATGAGAGAGGCTTGGCCAAGAGCAGCAAGTACCCTGCTCCCCTAACACTCCAGGACACATGAGTCTGGAATTCATGCCTAGCCATCAGACTGGGACCCAAGCAGAAAGTCTTTATCAAATAGTTTGGATTTGGGGAACCACTGTCTTCAAAACTGAATATATCATCTTTCTGCAAAGGCTTCTACATGTAATCGTAAGTTATAGATCAGTTAGAGCCAGATCATGAGATATTGAGTGTTCTTAATGGTGACATCATTGTATGTTATTATATAATCATGGCTCATTAATATATGGGGAAAAAAAATTTGGAGATTGGGCAGGCAGATCGGAAGTCAGACTGGTTTTGTCTTAGAAGGCTTCATAAAGGAAAAATGTAGGTTTTAAAAAAAAAAAAGGCTGGGAGCATTAAATGGCAGGAGGACCAAAGAAAGCTATTAAACTGGATTTTCTCTCCCGCTTTTACCCATTTGCCTCTAGTCTTTCCCACAGTGTTCAGCACCACCTTCATCCAGCACGAAGTTGTGGGACAGTACAGCCACCTCTTCACAGTGCGAGGCTCAGACCCCACCTTGCAACCCTACATGCTGCTGGCTCACTTTGATGTCGTGCCTGCCCCTGAGGAAGGCTGGGAGGTGCCACCCTTCTCCGGGCTGGAGCGTGATGGCTTCATCCACGGTCGAGGCACCCTGGACAACAAGAACTCTGTGATGGTCTGAAATGCCCTTTCTTCTGTTGTGAGGCCCTAAAGATAATCCAGATGATGGTTGTGTTTGGCTGACTTCTGTGGGGGGAGGTTATGGTAGAAAGAATCTTGGCTCCAAGATTCTAGCCATCAATTTGTTGCTTCCTTTTGCTGGACCTTGAGTTCTCAAATGTGGAGAGATTGGAGTAGACAATCCCCAGGGACCCTTTCAGCTCTGATGGGGGGGAGCTGACTTCTGGGGGGGGGAGGTTATGGTAGAAAGAATCTTGGCTCCAAGGTTCTAGCCATCAATTTGTTGCTTCCTTTTGCTGGACCTTGAGTTCTCAAATGTGGAGAGATTAGAGTAGACAATCCCCAGGGACCCTTTCAGCTCTGATACTAATAACTTTACACTTTTCTCCAGGTGGCAAATGTTTTATGCAACATTCTTACTTTCCCACATCTGGTCCCCTGGAGGCATTTGAATTTGATCTCTTTAAATAGAGTGTATCAGACCCTAACTCTTGTAGGAGACAACTGGCTATCTCTGATATCCTACTTAGATAATCCAACTCTCTCCTCTTCCGTTGTTTTCCTAAACCTCAGGGAATCCTGCAGGCCTTGGAGCTCCTGCTGATCAGAAACCACATCCCACAGCGATCTTTCTTCATTGCTCTGGGTCACGATGAAGAGGTAGAGCTCCTCGCACTGCACCTATCCCTGGGGCCCTTGTTGGGGACAGGGAGCAGGTTCTTCACCATAGTCCAGGATGGCTACACAGACTCCATGGGGTGGTGTTTGACAACTTCTCTGGCTGTCTGTGCACCAGAACTACGTAAGGATCCTGACCAGGTCCTGTGCCAAAAATCTGAATTTATAACTGACTCTCAGGTAATATCTGTCACCTACACACTGAGAAAAAATGGTGTGATAGGGAATTGGATAGGGCAGTCAGCAGTTTGTTTCCATTAAAGCTAGTTGTTTGACCCTGGGCAAGTCTTTTCATCAGGGTCTCAGTTTCTTCGTTTGTGAATGAAGGGAGCTGGGCTCTTCCAACTGGGTCATTCCAGGAAGCTGTGAGGCAGAACCGGCTCAGAACTTGCCCTCAGAAAAGAAATGAAGAAGGAAGATTTGGAGGCCTCTTTCTGGCTGACGAGGACTGTGGCTCTGGCTCAATGTCTGCAGGTATCAGGGACAAATGGAGCTCAGAAAATCTCAGCACTGCTACAGGCCAGGGGAGTCCGGCTGGCTTTCACTGTGGATGAGGGCAGCTTCATCTTGGATGGCTTCATTCCCAGCCTCAAGAAGCCCTTTGCCATGTGAGTAAAGTGTCCCTGTCCCCCTGGAAAGAGTCACTTACCATCTGAGATGGCCGCAGTCTGGTGTTTGCAGGGCACACTGAGGCCAGTCCATTTCACCCCTTTCCTTAACCACCCTCACCTTCTCCCTCTTCCCTCTTCTGTAGATTTTTTTTTAAAGCAGCAGGAAGCCCACCCTAGGCCACCTGAGAGCTGTGCAGATGGGCCTGTGGGATGATTCAGGGCGGAGAGAGGTCAAGACGGTTATCTCTGACCCCCGTTGACAGGATTTCCGTCTCTGAGAAGGGTGCCATTGATCTCATGCTGCGAGTAAACATGACTCCAAGCCACTCTTCAGCTCCTCCGAAGGAGACCAGCATTGGCATCCTGTCAGCCGCCATCAGCCGGTAAGCAGCTCCCGTGCCAGGCTAAGGACGGGAGGCCTGCTTTCCCTGCTGAGTTTGAGAAGGACGCTTGTGGCCCTGGTGGACTGGTGCGGCCCACTGAGGGACAGAACTATTCCACACCCGGCAGGGTGGGATCAGAAGAGGGGAGGTAGAAGGCCAGGGATTTACCTCAGTGGTTCTGTGCCTGCCTGGTAAGTACAAAGTACTGAGTTCAATCCCTGGTACCACAAAAAAAAAAAAAAAAAGCAGAAGAGGATGAGTCAGTGCACCCTTACACCACACAGGGCAGGAAACAAAGGCTAGTCAGGTGTGCAAGCAGCCCAGAGTGCAGTTAAGTAGTTAAAGTCACAGGTTGTTGAGCTGGGGATTTAGCTCAAGTGGTATCATGCCAACCTTGGGCACACAAGGGCCCAATGTTCGATCCCCGGTACCAGGGCTTGGTGGGGGGGGTGTAAAATCACAGGTTGTCAATGGCTAAACTGTCCGTTAAATTCTTCTTTCACCCTGGTGGTTGGACAAAGGTAAACCAGGTCTGTTGCTGTGGGTGAGAACAGCATGGTAATAGCAGCGCTCACCTGTGGCTTTGTTTTCTCAGCAAGGTGGGAAGGAACACCGTAATCATTCAAATACTCAGTGAATGCCTCCCACGGTCCTGGCAGCGACAGCTGGACAGGAGCAAAACGGCCCTGTCCTCAGGGTGCTCAGCAGAGACGGACAGCGGGGCTGGCAGTGTTTGGTGTCAGGATGTCGGGGCAGAAGCAGAAGTGATTTGACGTGATGGACAGAGGAGGCTCCTCTGGTAGACTAGCGGTCCTCCTGTTCCTGCTTTGAGACCTTGCTGCTTGAGCTGCTGGAGCTGGCGCAAGGTCAAGGCGGAGCTATAGACGGGCTGGCCGAAACTGCAAGTCCTGAGAGCTCTGTTCCTCTTCCAGACTGGAGCAGACTCCCATGCCCAACATGTTTGGAAGCGGGCAGTTGAAGACGATATTGCAGGAGCTGGCAAGCGAGGTGTGGGAAGGAGCGCCCTGTTCTGGCTTCCTGTGAAGGAGGAGCGTGAGGGTGGCGGCAAAGGCGACTGGAGAGCTGTCCGCACTCTGCAGTCTCACCCTGCTCAGCCAGTGTGGCTCAGCTGGCTGTGGTGAAGGGACTTGGCTTGTTTGTGGGGCTGCTGGTGCAGGGCTGAGACCCCAAGGCCTGAGGACCCCAGGATCCATTGAGAGCTGGGAGCAATTCAGAAAAGCCCAGCCAGGGAGAAACTCCTTTGGCCTCTAGTGGGCCCGAGGCCAGTAATCTCAAGGAGGCCCCCAGGTGATGAGAGACCCAGGCCTTGCACTGACCCTGCTGGCCCTGCTAACCCTGTCCTTTCTCTTTCAGTTTCCTTTCCCTACCAATATCATCTTGAGGAACCTGTGGCTGTTTCGGCCCCTTGTAAGCAGGTAAAACATCATCTTTCCCTCCTTACATCTCCTCCCCACACCCACCCACCCCACAGTCTCCCTTCCTTGACCTACCTGGCCCTGCATAATCATCCCTCACCTACACAGACCCACATCTGATTCACATATAGGACATCTCCCTCATTCTTGAAGGACTCCAGCCTTCAGGGAAGGGGGTGAACTTCCAGCCCTTTGTAACACCTGACTTTAGTCCTTTTACTTTAGGTTCTTAGAGAGAAATCCCATAACCAACGCACTGGTCAGGACCACCACCGCGCTCACCATGTTCCACGCAGGGATCAAGGTGACACCCCTGCTACCTCTGCCCACACCCCTCTCTGCCCCTCTGTCCTGTAGCTTTATCATCCTTCTCTCACCTCAGGTTGGACAGTACTAAACTGTCCAGGTTGGACAGTACTAAACTGTTCTTCTCATGTGCTGGGTAAGCGCCCAGAGAAGGGCTCCAGCCAAGGCCTGTCGACTCCCTGCAGCTGTTGGCCATAGTCTGTATGTATGGATTTTAGTGGAAGGTATCCACAGCCCTCTCACATTCCTTGGATCTGAGCCTCCCCAAAAGCAACCGTTACACAGGTGTGAAGAGGTGTCACTGGGGAGTTGGTTCTTGTGATCTATGCTCAGGCTTTAACTCAACATGTTTCATATTTACCTAACACTTTGGTTGTGCAGACTAAAGGTCTCTAACCTTTCTACCACCAAGAATCCTCGTATTTTAAAACATTTACTCACTTAACTACTTAGTAATTAATATATTTTCCCCAAGTTAATCCTAAATTTTTTTTTTTAGATAGGGTCTTACTGTGTAGTTCAAACTGGCCTTGAACTCACTGTCTAGCCTAGGTTGGCTTCAAACTTGCAGCAATCCTCCTGCCTCAGCCTCTCAAGTGTTGATATTATAGGCGTGAGTCACCATGCTTGGCCATTAATCCTAAATTGTAAAGGGGAAACCAGCCCAGCATGGTGGTCCACACCTATAATCCTAACACTCATACTCGGGATCCTGAGGCAGGAGGATCTCCATGAGTTTGAGGGCAACCTGCACTATGCAGAGAATTCAAGGTCAGCCTGAACTACATAGTAAGACCCTATTATCAAAGAAACAAAAACAACAATAAGAAACAAAAACCATTTTAAAAAGGTGGAGGGGATCCACTTACCATTTATAAAATTAAGAGAAATATATACACATATATTTCACTTAAAACTCATTTATCATTTCCCAAAATCTACTAAATACTAGGTGGCCTTAATAAATTTAATTTCTATATGAGGTTTAATTTTCTAGAAATAAATTTCAAGTAAATCAATACTTTGACAAATTTTTATTCTAAGAATCACTTTTCTCCTTTTTTAAATTTTTTTTTATTTTATGGTACTGGGGATTAAACTTGGGCCCTTTTGTTTCCAAGGTAGCCATAGTACCACTTGAGCTAAATCCCTGGCTGTTCTAAGAATTACTTTTTCATGAATTTGTCTGCTTTGTGGATTGGCTACTACTGGGCCTCTCTTTTTACAGGACCAAGCCTGGCTACATGAAGGCATAGCCCTTTCTGAAATCTTACAGGGAATTAGATCATTCATGTAACTAGCAGTTTGAGAAGTCACCAGTACCCTAAAACACATCACACACAATTTGAGAAGTCACCAGTACCCTAAAACACAATGTGACGTATAGAACTGGTCATTTTGGCACATGCTTGTAATCCAGGCTACTTGGGAAGCTAAGGCAGGAGGATCACTGGCCAATATGGGCTGAACAGTGGTACGTTCAAAGCCAACCTGGACTACATAGTGGGACCCTGTTTCCAAAAACGAAACAAACAGAAAAGGGCTGGCTATGGCTCCATTGTATAACCCCTCAGTCCAGTCACCAGCACTGAAAAGCAATGGTGCGCCTCTGAGGTAGTCTGGCAGTCAGGAGCCAACCTGTGTCGGTGTGTTTAATAACTCCTCCAAATTCATTCCCGGCACAACTTACCACGTATGTAGTACAGAGTTCAACCCGAACCATCTTCACCAGCGGCCCAGACTGTCACCGAAACACAGTGCTATGACCTTGCCCTTGCACAGCTCTCCCCAGCACACTTCACAGTTCTTACCATTATTTGCTCCTCCTAAGACCCACACAACTGTTACTCCCCTGCTTGCCAGGTGAGGAAGCAGGCACAGGGGGTTGCAGGTTACTCCAACCACACAGGCAGCTTGTTCCAGCCAATGCTCCAGTCCCCAGTCTGGTGCTTTTCACAGCAGTGAGAGAATCTGCCACCACCACTATCCCCTCAAGGGTAAAATCCTACGAGAGGCCCAGGAGGTTCTCTGTGCTCTCAGCCAGGTTAGCGCTAAGGTTAATAGAAGAGTCCATGTGCCTTGGCACCCAGTGTACAGCGCAGAACCAGGGTACAAATGCTGGGCCGTTCCCAAGAGAGCTGTTCTCTGAGCAGCTCAGTGACCACACCCAGGACCAAGAAGCAGGACGAGCTAGTGTAATGCAGCCACCCCCAGCCCTGAATAGAACCACATGCAAAGGCCCTAGCAAAGACAAGGACAGATTAACAGCAGTAAACCCTGGTTCCTCCACCCCTGCTACTGCTGGAATTGGTATTTCCTGGGTGTGGACCAGTTGTGGGAGACTTGAGGTTGGCTCAGGCCAGGCTTTCTGGTTCTTTCCCTAGGTGAATGTCATCCCACCGGTAGCCCAGGCCACAGTCAACTTCCGAATTCACCCTGCGCAGACAGTCCATGAGGTACATCCCTTATATTCCAGAAAATGGGTTCAACCTAAGAAGTTGGGGCCCTAAGGACTTGGGTTTAACTACAATCCTAGGCCCGGGTCAGGTTCCTTTGTTCGATACACATTTTTCAAAGGCATTCTGTGACTACATGGCTTGGATAAGATCTTTGGTTTGGCAGAATGTGGGGTGTGGGGTGAGAAGTGGGAGACAAAGATGAATAAATGATAACAATAGCAGCAAATGTGTACAGTGAGCTTGCTGCATGTTTGGCAGCAAGGTTAGATATACACACATTCAGTCACACACTCACTTAGACTTTACAACCACCCTGTGAAGTAGGCATCTCTCAGCCAGTAAAAACAGGCACAGAACAACAGAGAAATGAAATGGCATACTCACGATTGTATACCCAGCAGTCTAGCTTCTGAGTCTGCCCTACACAGCATTATAATAGCCAGAGCTGGGCAAGTCATCATACAGCCACTGCAAAAACTGCTGATGCTACCAAAAGGGCCAAACAAATCTTTTCTGACGCCTAGAAATGTGAGTTGGGTGTTAATCATCATGAGTTAGTAGAAATAATACATTCATGTGGCTAAAGAGAACAAATTGGGGAGACGTCATGGGAGATGAAAATTGATTGGAGATAAGTGTTGTAGCTTGGGGCTTAAGGTCTAGTATGCCACAGTGAAGACAGAAAAGAACTCTCAGAGTTTTTCAAACAGTGCCACAGGCAGGGGATGTAGCTCAGTGGCACCAAATCTTCCTCAAAAGTACAAGGTCCTGAGTTTGATCCTCAGTTCTGGAAGAAAAAAAAAAACTACCAGGATAGGGTCCTATTTACTGTTAGATGATATTATTGGTACCGCAGAGGAAGTGCCAGAGTAGAAGGAGACAGGAAGCTGTCACCGCAGCTCAGGAAGTGCATTGAAATGGGGCTATGGTCATAGGATGAAGACAGGGAATTCACCTGAAAGAGAGGGATTCAACAGGATAGGCTGATGTATAGATGTGCAGTGAGAGAAAGGCAGGACAGCTCAAGACTTCAACCTAAAGACAGTAGTAGGCCAAGAACCTGTGGTGATAACAAGTCTTAGCATTTGGGAAGAAAAACAAGTCCAAAGAGAAACATAATGGCTTAAGTTTGACTAGCATATCATATAAATTAATAGACTTAAATATCGCCAATCTGAACAGAGACATCAACTAGTGGTACTAGGTAGAGTGTTATTAACATAACTAGAACCGCAAAGTCAACAGTGAGTTCCATGATGGAAGAAATCTGATGCTTTGAGAAAATATAAGAAGGAATGAGACTTCTTCTAGGGCCAGAAAACCTTCCCTGAGGCCAGGAGCTGATGCTAACGGTGAGCAGAGGTTACACTGAATACTTAGTATCTAGAGGAAATGGCAACTTATCCAAACATCAGATGAGCTAGAAAAGAATGCAAAAGGTTAACCTGACTCTTCAGAATTTAACCAAATTGCTACCCAACAACTATCAAATGAGTGAAATATTCCAGAATGCATAGACTAGAAGAAGGTCTCTAGCACAGATCATGGAGAGTCAGCTCCACTCAGACTCCTGCTGTACATCCTCCTGAGAGCTTTCTGTGAAGGATTTCATCATGGAAACACACTCCTCACTACAGATGGGAAGTAGATTTACAGCCTGCCAGAGCTACCCAGCATCACGGGCAGGGGAACTAGAACCAGCATGAAGTACCGGGCCATGCTGCTTTTCATCAAATGCCAACCTTTGTCCTCCCCCTGGAGGATCATGAGGTCAGGAAATCACTGAATTCCCCCATTGAGCTTCTTTCCACCAGTTTTTTTCCAGCCTTGTTCCAATTCTATGCCCTTCCCAAGGGCTGTTTTCCACCCAGCCAGGGCTTTCATCTCCCCAGTCCTGGCACTCTTCCCTCCCCACCCCTGGATTCCTAGGTCCATCCTGCCCACCTGCAGCAGTGAGGGATGGAAAGCTTCCATCATTCAGCAAGCCCACAGGGTCTGTGGGTCCTGGTCATTCCCTTCCTAAGTACCCTGTGCCATTTTCCAAGGACATGGCCTGAGGGTCACACGCAGTCTCGTGCTGGGTCTGGGAGGGGAGAGACAGGCAACCCCCAGAGTCTTCTCTCCATCCTTATCTGCTCTCACCATGTTCCAGATGTAGGTGGATGCCAGCATCTACTTCTGAGAAACAAGACTGCAGAAGTTTAACAAGCTACCATTCCTTTTGAATGGGCCTTGAGGGTAGAAATGGCCGTTAGGGTATGGTTTCAGGGAGCCACCACTTGAAGGAGCATTCTGGCCATTGGGGGCAGGAATGAAGTTCTTATTCCTCACAGGGCTCAGCAGAGTATCCTAGAGAAGGTTCTTTCTTTCCTTCAGTCACCCAGACTCTGCTGGGGGATTAGTCTCTGTGGACCAGACATTCCTCTAAGCTCTTGGGATAGCTGTGGACACAGAAACAAGATTTCCATTTTAACAGCAGTTATGCATTATGGGAAGAGACAGCAATAAGCAAGTGACCAGATAAAAGAACAAGGGGATTTGTAAGTGAGAAGCACCATGAAGAAGAGAATAGACACCATGTCCAGTGTGATCACAGAGCAGCAGTGGAGACTGGTACAGAGTGCCACGGTCAGCAACACCCCCTCCCAGGAAGTATTTCTCTCAACCCGGGGAGGAGCCAGATCTGAGAATACATCCAGGTAGCAGGAGCTCAGTAGGAAAGCAGGGCTCACCTCCTCTCTGCATGTGGGTAACAGTAGCACCTACTTCCTGAATGGCTGTGACCCTTACTGGACTCAGTATGTGTGAGTGGTTAAGCCAAGCTCTGGCACATTGTGAGCAATTGATGAACACTAGCTGATATTTGTTGTTCAGAGGGACGTTCCTGGGTGATAGGTAGAGATACAAGGCTGGGAATAGGAGGGAGGACTCACCAGTGATGAGGGAGACCTCAAAGTTACTTTAGAGCACACTGACCTCTCACTTCTCTATCTGCTGTCCTTCTAGAACATTTTAGAACAACATTGTGTTGTCCCACAACTGTTTTATGTACAGCAATATTCCTCTCATGTGAATGGCAGATTTGTTGAAGGTAAAAATAATAAACTTGGGTCAGGGCTATAGGGTTAGCAGTCCAGACTGCACCCTGCTGCACAGCCACTCGCTAGAAGACAGACAGGCTGGTATTTAAAATATGCCATCCCATTTTCAGCAGTGTGCTATGTCTCCCTTGCAGTGAGCTGAGTCATGGCTCTTTCTAGCACCCAACAGCCCTGACTTTGCTCATTTTGCATGTACTGTGCTCTGCAGGGTCTAGTGTATGGCCAGACACACGTAAACACTCAGCATGCTCCCCCCATGTTAGCAAGTGAACGAGCTGAGCCACAGTGAAGTCCAGGAACTCACCAAGGCCATACAGCTTGGAGTGATTGTCCCATCAAGCCCCTCCCCATGCCCAGATGCTCTGTTAGCTCTTTGCCTTCCTTCCAGTTTCCTAGCCTTCCTTCAAACCCAGGCTCAGGACTCGTGCCACAAAGGCATGCTTCCCACTCAAGTCTATGCAGCATCCTCCACAGGTGGGACACCTCACCTAGCAGTACTAACTGGACAACCCTAGCAAGTTAGTTACAAAATAGTTTCCTACTGTTGTTTTTATCAGTTCCCATCTTTTCTGTCTCAAGTATACACCCTTTATTGCAGGCCTTCCCTGTGCTTGACACTGGGAACACGGAAGTGTCCCTGAGCCATGGGATACTAGCAGGTGTAGGTGCTAGTGGGAAACTGGCCTCTTACTCAAGGGACATGACCTGCCTACCTTCTTTGACTTCTGGAAACAACAAGCTCTAAATGGCTCAAGACAGAAGACTGTGTACCATCTGGTCCAGCACCCCTGGGACAGGACGTCAGGAACCGTTAGTGGGAGAAGATTGTATGAAGACTGTACATTAATCATGCATGGAGGCTCCAGCCTGGGCAGCTTCAGAAGACCCTGGCTCAAGATAAATATGGAAAGGGTCACTTGGTGGTACAGTGCTTGCCTAGAATCATCAAGACCAGATGTCTTCAGTCTCCAGCACCAAAAAAGGAAAAAAAAAAAGTAGACTACATTAGCTCTTAGGTTAGAATAGAATGTTTGGGGCTAGAGTGAAGCGGAGCTGTAAGTGAAAATGAGCTCTGTGGCCCCCTCGCCCACCCAAAAAGTGGTAACATCTAAGCCAGAAATGGAAACCCTCACTTCTCAGACTCCACTCTTGGAGGCGAAAAGAGGGTGTCCTTGAGGACATGCCTAACAGGACATCCCTCTTTAAAATGGTCAGGAATTGCAGAGGACATTTCAAGCAACCCCCGTCACAGGTTGAGGCCAGTACTGAGCCTCTCTTTGGGTGGCCGTGTGGGTTGGGTCCGTTCCTGCCTGAGACCTACTGCTCAACATCTCATCTGCACCCTTCTGGGCTCAGAGATGTTACTGGGTCCACTCTGCTCATTTCAGCCTGATTTTCCAGTAGTTTCCTCAGGCCCCTTCCTGAGGAAAGGAAGCAGAGAGAGAAAAGTTGGATACCAGTATCTCAGCCCCTGACATTTTGTCTGGGCTGAGCTCATCTTCCTGCTCCAGTAGAGTTGGTTCCAATCAGGAAGCAGAAAAGCCCAGAGAGGTAAAAGAGGGTACAGCCCTCTCAGGTTGAAGCGGGGAGATGATTGAGATTCCAGGTCTATTACCTCTTTCACACCTGCAGCCAGCATGCGACCCTCTGCCCCAGGGGAGACACACATAATTTCCTGACCCCGCACCCACCCATGCCTGTAAGATAAGCTCCCTATGCTCTCAGCCTAAATCTGCTTCTCTGCGGATGGGTTCCAAGAAGGTGGGGCTCTAATCTCAGCTGAAATTGAGGTCCTCTCTGCAAACACCAGGACTCTGCCTTGCTTGAGAGAAACTGGGATCTTGGTTTTTGCTTTTATTTATTTATTTATTTTTTTTGTACTGAAGATTGAACTCAGGACCTTGCACTTGTAAGGCAGGTACCAGAACCACTGAGCTACATCCCTAGCCCTTTTTTAATTTTACTGGTTCATCTTAGATATGTAACAATCACATTCATCATAGGGAATTTGTACCTGTGCATGGTATAAACTGCTTCTGGCTTTCTTCTCATTCCTCCCCACTCCCTTTAACCCTTCTTCCCCTCCACATTTACAAAAACTTTCTTTCTACTTTTTCACTGTTTTTTTTTCCTTTCTCTTCATTCCTTTCCCCTCTCCCCCTTCCCTAGATCCCCTCCTCATTTGAACATTTTCTTCCCATTTCCCACTATGTACCATACACTTCTATACTTACCCTTCAGTTTCTCACACCAGAGAAATAGTTTGATATTCAAGCATATGTGACTGATTTATTTCACTTATGACATGATCTCAAGGTACATCCATTTACCTAGAAACATCTCAAGCTTGTCCTTCCTTAGGGACCATTTAAATTCATGTGGCAGATGGATATCAGATTGATATGAAATCTAACTCCCTTTGTTTCTGCCCTGGAGGTCCTAGAACTCACGAAGAACATTGTGGCCGATGACCGAGTACAGTTCCAGGTGCTAAGAGCCTTTGACCCTCTGCCCGTCAGTCCCTCTGATGACCAGGCCTTGGGCTACCAGCTGCTCCGCCAGACCATACAGTCCGTCTTCCCGGAAGTCAATATTGTTGTCCCTGGTAATTACTTCATCAGCTGTGGTTAGAAGGAGGTGGGGCTGGAACTATTTCCTATCCAGTGTCTGCTGCCCCACACCCACCCCAGCTGTTCATCCTGGAAACAGCTGGCTGCTTCCCTTGCTGACGGGACTTGAACTGTATTTTCCCCTCAGGGTAGAAGTGAGGAGACAAACAGGAAAGGAGCAGAAACAATAAATTAAGTCAGTTCAACCTGGGTGCTTGCCTGATGTTGGCCAACAAGGACCTAAACTCACGGGCTTAAGGAGGATTGGTTTAGAATCCCCTCCTCTGGGCAGGCCGCAGAGGGAGCCAAGATCCTACGCACACCAAGTGCTGGTTCTGATTCTTTCAGAAACATCAACCCAGAAGAGGTCCTGGCCCATACCATTTGCATTTCCCCACTTACCTCTCTAGCCCAGTCCAACTCCTCTCTAGGCTCTGCCCTCTTCTTTATCATACTGTCCAAGGCTACTGTGACAGTGGTTGTCCATCCGAGAGTACACAAGGATTATCTATGGAGCTTCTTAAAATGCAGACCAGATGCACCCGCTCTCAAAAATTAAAGTTAGCCACATGTGGATGGGGCCCTGGAATCTACCTTTTGACAGATATCCACAGGGAATTCTGACACAAGTGATGGCTGACCATGGTGTGAGAAGTCTGGTCCGTGAAGGAGGGAAGAGATGTTCTAACATGAAGGCCTGTGTCCTTCTATCTGGCTCTAATCATGAGTTTCTCCAAACATCCAGGAGCCCTGGCTCTCACATTCTACACCCTGTTCTGGCCCTTGAAGACTCTGTCCCTTACTCTCTCTCTCTTCTGGGTCACTTACCATAATACTTGGCAGTGAAGTTGGGCTGTGACAAGAAAAAGACAGGCAGAAATCAGCTGGCAGAAATTCAAAGCACAGAATTATAAAGCACCTGGCTACTCATTTGAAAGCAGGAGAAAAAAATATAACAAAATACAAATTACCACCTCAAGTCATTCAGTGACACTCGTCTTATTGCTCTGTGGTATCTTTTCCTAAAGTGCACCTATCAGGGACAAACCCCAAACCCAGGTGATTTACTCTGCCTGAGGGAGAGCAGGAGATTAGAAAGAGAAGATCTTGGGACTTTCCAGACCTGAGATTGGATTCTAGAATAGAGTCACCCTCAGCAGATAGAATAACAGGAAGTTATGTTCCACTTGGAGAGGCCAGCACCCAGACAGTGTTTATTTCTGACCAAAGGTGATAACAAATAAGGTCAAGTGATAACAAAGTTGTATGTAGACTTCTGGTTTCTAAAATAGTAAGTGGCCATGATGATGAGGTGAAAGGATGTATTGTCCTCCTTGGTCATCATGGAGAGAGGACACTTAGATTCAGATCATTCTGGTGCCCTTGGCAGGAGAGTCAATGTTCCCATCTATAATTGTGTTTTTATAATATTTTAAGAAAGGGTAGCTCCAAGGACAAAATTGTCTCAGCCATAGGCTCTTGGAAGGCCCAGGTATTACCCTGTAGTAGCCCAGGGCCCTAATCCTCCAGCCACCTCACCTCCTGACCCGTTCGTGGCCTGCTTGCTCACATAAGCTGTCTTCCTCTTCATCTTCCCTCTTTAGGAACCTGTATTGGCAATACAGACAGCCGACACTACACGAACCTCACCACCGGCATCTATCTGTTCAATCCCGTCTCTGTGCAGCCTTTGGACTTCCAAAGGTGAGTAAACCAGCTTTGAGCAATAGAAGAGACAGAAGACACATGGGACCTGGGCCTTCCCTCCCTAACAGTCCACAGAATGGGAGAAGGCCAAGGCTGGCAGTCTAACACAGAGACGTTGTGGAAGCCAACCGCCCTCATGGCCAGAGCGTTGGATTTATGAAAACTGCCCCTCTTTCATAGATGGACATAATCAGGTGACTGGTGAAAACTTGGTAGAATGAGGACCTTAGGTGCTTGGCCTGCCTGTGGGAGAGTGCTTATCCCCTGGGACCTCTCACTTTGTAGTTCAGGCTGGCTCTGAGCTCACTATGTAGCCCAGGCAAGCCTCAAACTCAGCAATCCTCCTGTCTCTGCCTCCCGAGTGCTGGGATTACAAGCATGAGCCACCACGCCCTGCACTGTGGTATGTGGTATTGATTGCTGGTGGGCATGAGTCACCACGCCCAGCATTGTACGTGGTTACCGGGGATCAAACTCAGGACCTTGCATTTGTGAGGCAGGCGCCGGAACCACTGAGCTAAATCTCCGGCCCCATGGGACCTCATTTTCTTTATACAAAATAAGACCCCTTAGCACTCTGAGGTCAGCAGTGGGAATGTGCTACGACTTCTCTGGAGAAACACTGTGAAAATCCTGGGCAGGAGCACCAATTTTAGCTTCGGGGTGTGGTTTGCTATAGTGGGGGTTCTTCGGCAAATTTGAGTTCCAGGTCTGGGAAAATAATTTCCACTTACCTCTCTGCCTGATTTCGTCATGATAGGTCAGTTGTACAAAAGGAAGGAAATATTCAAATCTGAGCTTAAGGATAACTTTAATGTTTTCGTTCTTGTTTTTGAAATCAGAGGGACATATAGCTACTCTATTTCCTATCATCTTGGAGGTTACAAATGTATTTCTATTGTTATTTGTTTAATTTGTTGTGTTGCAGAAAGATGGGTTGGGGGCACAGATGGGTAATGAGGCTCTAGGCTGAGGAGGGAAAAGAACAGGAGTCCAAGCAGTAGCCCTCGCTACTCTCTCCTACCCTTAGGAAGCTGAGGGTGGGCAACTGGTTTGGAGGAAAGTCTAGCTGGGGACCCAGTCCTAAGAGAAAGAGAATTTGGAGATAGTTCTCCCAGAGGAGAAAACACTTCTCCCAGAGGAAAACACTTCTCTCCCAGAGGAGAATGCACTTCAGAGCAGATTTCAAGCTCTGTCGGAGTGTATTAGTCATCTTCCTTCCCGTTCTTTACCATGAGCACGAACCCTTGAGAGACCAAGTCACATGAAGTCTCAAAAATGGCTTCTCCCGTTCTGGCCACTTCCCACACTGGAGGATCAAAGGCCCGTGGTTGTCAGGAGAAGGGAGAGGGTATTACTCGGCAGTAACACTCATGCTGTGGCTCTTGGCCTCTCTGCCCCCCTAATGCCTCTCTCTGCCTCAGCATACATGGAATCAATGAGAAGATCTCTATCCGAGCCTACGAGACCCAGGTGAAGTTCATCTTTGAGCTCATCCAGAATGCGGACATGGACTGGAAGCCAGTTCCGCACGTGCACGACCTGTGAGGTCCAGGAGCGAGCTGGGAGTGGGGTACCGAACTCCAGGGGGAAGCCCATGGATCCAAATTTTGGCCAAAACCAATTTAATGCATTGCTGGCCTGCCCAGATTATACCTCAGCTCCTCTGAAGACAAGGCCCGGAGTGAGGGAAGAGCAACGGAACTCTGGCTTCTCCTTCCTTCCGCCTCTGTCTGCTCAGCCCACTGACTCATACTTAACTGCCTTCTTGTTCCTCCTCTTAAAAAGATGTCATCTGCTTTATGCTAATTGTCTAACTGCGCCACCTTTTGATCCTGATGCCAAATGCAGTGTTTCAAAATCTCTACCAGGTTTTTCCTGATAAAAGTATTAATTTAGGGTGGTTTAGTGCTTTTTTCAAGCTTATATGTTGCTGCTTGCTAAAACTTCCTTTCCCTGTCTCTTTGTCTGTCTCTCTATATCCCAGGGCCTTCACACTGAACTACATCCCTGGTCATTTTTATTTTTTATTTTGAGAGAGGGCCTCACTAGGTTGCCCAGTTGGGACTTGAACTTGCAGCCTTTCTGCCTCAGCCTCTCTCAGGGCCCGGATTGCAGGATGCACCACGGTACCTGGCCCATCCTCTTTTCTGTAACTCACAAGCGGCATCTTTATCTCTCCTCACCTGCCCCTGCCTCCCTCTCCCTACTCTAAAAGTCATTCAACATGGGAGGCAGGACTTACTGAAACTGAAGCTGTTGGAGCCGCCCCCCACTGGGTCAGTGAAGGGGAGCAAGCAGTGCCAGCTGGTGAGGCTGAGGGGTGCTGAGGGGCAAGCCTGATCAGGGGCCTTGGGAAACCCCAGACCTTCCCACTGTGAGGCTGGGCCCAGAGAAGAAAACCTCTGTCCTTGAGCTCCTCCCAAGGGCTGCCTGGGCTCTGCTCCCTCCCCTGCCCTGTTCCTGCCACCTGCTGCCACTGTCCCACCCCAGGAGGCACTAATCTGTGAGAACATTTCCTGGCACATCCTATGGGCAGAGCTCCCAAGGGAAGGGAACTCATGACCCAGCCTCTGAGTGGAGCCGGGGACCAGCAGAGCCCTGGCCCTGGCATTGTGTCCTGGTTCAGGCCCATCAAGGAGAAGTGGAGGGCACAAGACGGGCAGGGGGGACAGGCGTGAGGGGCTGTGCCCTGGCCTCATGAGTCATGGAGAGACTCACAAGTGGCTTCCATCACAGGCCAGCAGAGCCCCATCTTTTTGCTCTGGACACCAGTGCCGAGCATACTCGGCTGCACAGTAGCTGCCAGGTGGGGGCATTGGAAGGCAGCATTGCTTTGGCTCCAGGCCAGGAGCTGTGCTTTGTGGATTGCAAGGGAGTCGGGGTCACAGAGGGAGACGCAGAAGGAACCGGGACTTGAGAGACTTCCCCTCTTTTCTCCTCACCAGGAAAGGCCCTTCTATGGCCTCTCGAGGTTTAGTAGCTGTGAGCTCCTTTGCCTTCTCATCCTAAAGCCCTGTCCCCTCCAGCCCCTCATTCCCCCCCTCCCCGCTCCCCGTGGATAGGAGCTGTTCCTTGGAGCCCCGGCTTCATTGTCAGTGTTAGAAACAGTGCAGGGATTATTCAAGCGTTTTTGCTACTTCTCCTAAGATTCACATTCCTCCCCTGGCCCTCCCTTTTCTTTGGCCCATTCAGTAGTTATTCAGCCCTTGTGGATGGCAGGCTGAAGCTCAGAAATAGTCCTTCACATCTGTGCAGACCTATACAAAGCATTTCATGCCCCTTATCTCAGCAGAGCCCCGCGAGAGCCCTGCAAAGAAAGAACACCAGAAAGGACTTCAGGGCAGTCACACGTCTTGCTGGGGGCAGTGGCCCAAACCGTGTCAACCCAACCCAAACTCACAGTTGTTCCACGTCCTGACTTATCATGAAATCTACCCTCCATCAATTGCCTTATTTAATCCTATGACAACTGCTATGGTTTGTGTCCTCCAGAATTCACGTGTTGGAAACTTAATCCCCAGAGTTATGTATGAGGGGGTGTTAAGAGGGTGGAAACTTAATCAGAACATGATCTTAGAGGCAAGGCCTTTGGAAGGTGGTCAGTATGAGATAAGGTCACAGGCCACAGCCCTGTGTCAGACTTACTGCTGTCTCCTTACAAGTAGGGTTTGAAAAGAGGTGGTTTGGGTTTTTCTGTTTGTTCTTTCCAGATGTGCATCACCATGCCTAGCTTGAGGAGATGTGTTTGACTTGATTGAAACATATAATCTGTATACATGGCCTGGTCAAAAAATAAAATGCATGTTTAAATTTTTAAAAATTAGTACAGTAAGGACATATTGCCACTAATCTTACACCAAATACTCCCAATTGCTTTGAACACAATGACCCCTCATTCTGGCGACTTTCTGAGGCAGCTTCTGGAAGTTCTTTCCTGAGTGTCTAGTATTACTGTTGTGACTGCCTTAATGTCTGGAATTGATTTAAAGCCTTTACTTTTCATGGTCATTTTGACTTTGGGGAAGAGTGAGAAGTCACACAGCAGCCAGGAGTCACCACTGTAACCCCAGCATTCTGGTGGCTGAGGCAGGAGAATCACCATGAGTTCGAAGCCAGCCTAGGCTCCATAGTGAGTTTCAACTATGCTGAATTATATAGTGAGGCCCTGTTTTAAAAAGAAGAAAAGAAAAAAATGTCATATGGGGGCTGGAGATTTAGCTCAGTAGTTCTGTTCCAGTGCCTGCCTTGCAAGCACAAGGTCCTGAGTTCGATCCCAGTAACCACATATAATGCTGGGCGTGATGACTCACACCCACCAGCAATCAATACCACATACCACTGTGCCAAGTGTGGTGGCTCACGCCTGTAATCCTAGCACTCAGGAGGCAGAAACAGGAGGATTGCTGAGTTCGAGGCTTGCCTGGGATACATAATGAGCTCAGGGCCAGCCTGAACTACAAAGCGAGACCCTGTCTCAAAAAAAAAAAAATGTCATATGGTGCCAGACATGGTGAATCAGGTGGATGAAGACACACAGACCTCCCTTTCTGTTGGCTGGCACTCAGCAGCAGCATTCACAGTACCCTTGTCATACGTCTCACAGACACAGAGGACTTCCAGCACTGCCTCAGAAAGTGCTGAGAATGATGGGATCAGTGTGATCACGCAAAGGGATTGATGGTACTGTGTCTTTCACTATAATGCATTTCTAAGAGTAAATACAACTTTCTGATCAGCCCTTGCATATATCAAAATACAACACGGTGCCCCATTTTAAAAACTAAGAGACCAGGAGACACACACATATGCAACCCCACATCATGACTGCCAGCCAGAGGAGCTAACCAGTGTTCCCCCCAACCCACCAAACCATGACCCAAATAAACCTCCTTTCTTTATAACTCACTAAGTCTGTGGCATCATGTTCTAAGAGACAGAAACAAACTAATACAAGTCCTATTTCCTAAGTGTCTTTAGTTGTGCTATTCTGGCTGCCTACATGTCCTGAATGGATTCAGAGTATTTATTTCTCAGGGTCATTTTGACTTGAGGGAAGAGCCAGACGTCACGTGGTGCCAGATCCACTGAGCAAGGTGGGTGCGTACACACTGCGAAGTTTATGACCTGCGTTCCGCTTGGCAGCTGCATTCACCAATGTTATCACACCTCATAAAGATACCGGAGTGTGTTTGAAATGAGGGGAAGTATGGTAGTATGTCTTTAAACATTTTCCGTATACTTTGACCTCCCCACCTTTGTGTTACACAGATTAACGTTTTACACGGATTAACAAGGAATCCAAACTCAAAGAGAAGCAAGGAAAGGGACCCTTGGCACTACTGGTAAATGACATACCATGTAAGAATGTACTACAGTTGTGCTTTTGGAAAGGAAGGAGTTGATGTGTTCCTTTTCTTTTCTCTTAGCAAAGCACTGCCACAGCTCAGTCCCTCCCTGAACTCCAAAGCCATGTCAGGCTCCAAGATTCACAGGGACACAAGCTCAGGGGCTTTCAGGCCTGGTTAACCAGAGGACCCATAGCATGCTTGCATTCATAGCCACATGCTAGAACTGGAGTCATACAGAGAAGGACTGGCCGACACTGGCGGCCCTGTGCAGGGGTGATGTAAACATCTGGGAGGCATTCTGTAGTTTCAATGTATACATACTTCAAAATGTCATGCTGTGTGCAAAAATACATACAATTTTTATTTATCAGTTGAAATAAACAAGACATAGGGCAAGATGTAGAGAGACTAGTTTTCTTGGGACATAAACTGAACAAGCCTCAGTAATGTGTGTTCAGAGTCACCAGCTGCTCTGTCTCAGCACGGAGTGTGAATCTCAAGGGACAGACATCCCCTGTGCTCTAATACATTTATTTTTGTGGTTAGAATATATGGCACCTTCTAAAAGAAAAAGCCTAAGGCAGTGCTCTCTTGTCCAGGTCTAAGACAAGGTTTTACTTTATATACCTCAGATGACCAAGGCCTCAGTGGTAACGTCACGATTTAACTGATATTTCTAAATTGAGTAGGAGTTAACTAGGCAAAGAGCTGAGTCGAAATTGTGCCAGATAGAATAGTCTGGAGAGATAGTGGGGAAGATGGGAAGGTGAGGCCTTCAGAAACTTGAAAGAAATCCACCTTGAGCCTTGAGAGTTGGTGGGGGGGGTGGAAGAAGCAAATAAGTTTCTTCCTTACTTCCTTTATTCCTTATTTCTAACCCTTACACAGTATTTACGACATGCCAGGCACTACTCTAAGTGATGGATGGTATTCATCGCATATAGACTTACCTATATAAACATACTCATTTGTATAAATTTTAAGGTACTCATGCTTGGGCGTGATGCCACATGTATGTAATACCAGTACTTGGGGAGATGAAGCTGGGGGACCAAAAGTCTAAGCCGAGCCTGGATGACTTAACAAGACCCTGACTGAATTTTTTTTTTTTTTTTTTGGTACAGGGGATTGAATTTGGGGCCTTGCACTTGCAAGGCAGGCACTATACCCACTCCTGTCTGAAAATTTTTTTAAAAGAAGCATGTTAGGGCTGGGAATATAGCTCAGTACAAGGCCCTGCATTCAATCTCCAGTACCGGGGGAAACAGATACCTTGTGAAGTAGGCTTTGTGAAGTATACTGGTGGATAGAGCACATGCCTAACCTTCAAGGTGCTTGGGTTTGATGCACAGGTCCAAGGGAAGCGGAAAGTGGGGGCAGTGACAGTCGCCCTTCATCTTACCCTTCTCTACACTCATCTAGCCACTCCTTGAAAACCCCACAGTCCCCTGAAAACTCCACACTCTCCCTTGCCGCTCGCTGTGTTACACTATCATCTCTAAACAGAATGACTTTCTCTAATTTTCAAATCTTTTCAGCATATATTCAGACTGGAATTGCATGGTAATGTGGTAATGCTGTGCTTCACTTTTTAAAGAAACACCATGCTGCTCCCTGCAGCAACACGATTTCACATTCCCACCAGCAAATGGACAGTGGTTCCAATTTATTCACACCCTCACTAACACTTATCTTTTGGATTTTTTGCTTTTTTTTTTTAATGGCTCACTCAATGGGTGTGAGCTGATTTTGATTTGTATTTCCCTATGACTAACTTAAATAACTTTTTAATCTACCTATCTTTTTTCCAATCCACTGACTCCATTTTCCACTTATTGAATTGCTACACACTTTTTCACAGGGTAATTACCAGGAGCAAATGAGTTCACATATAAAACTACATGGACAGATTCAATCAAAGCAACCATTAGCTAGGTATGGTGGCAACATAACTGTACCAGCACTATGAGAATCTAGGGAAAGAGGATCATAAAGCCCAGCCAGAGAAATTTAGCAACTTATCAACACTTTGCCTCAAAATAAACAAAAAAAAATCAACAAAGAAATACAAAGTTGGATCAAACCTTTGAACAAATGGACTTAACAGATACACAGTGGTACCTTGGTTCACAAATACTTTCATTTACAATGTGGTTCACCAACAAAGGCATTTGGCAAAATTTTGTTTTTGTTTGCAAACTCCATTAGGTGACAAACACGACTGCAGATATCTTTCCCACACAAACAAGGCCATCTTTTCCTTAATCATTATATCAAAGTTAAGTTTGTAAATCAAAGTACAACTGAGTATTCCTTCCAACAACAGTGGAATACACAGTCTTTCTGGCCACAAATGATACCTTCTCCAAAATGGACCCCATTTCACTCTGTGGCTTTTAGCTAAAGTCAAGTGCAAAATAGACCACGTATAGTTAATGAAGCATGCCTAAGTAAATCCAAAAGAATCAAAACTTTACCATGCATATTATCAGATCACAGTGCAATGAAGCTAGAAATTAAGAGCAAAAGAAAACATATTGGGGTCAGGGATTTAGCTCAGTGGTTCTGGTACCTGCCTTTCAAGTGCAAGGTCCAGAGTTTGATCCCAGTACCCAAAGAAAGAAATAAAGAAAAAAAGGGATCATGCAGACATGGAAATTAAACAACATACTCTTAAATAATCAATAGATCACAGAGGAAATGATGCCAATACAACATATGGAACTTATGGGTCACAGTGAAAGAAATCCTACAAGAAGAGTTTATAGCAATGAATCCCCACATAAAATAGAACAAGCCCAAGTAAATAGCAACTAAAGGCCTTAGAAAAACCAGAACATTCCAAACCCAGAGAGCTTGTGTAAGGAAGGAAATTTTAGAGATCAGAGAATAAATTAAATGAAATTTTGAAAAAACAGTACAAAGGGTCAATGAATTGAAGAGCTGCTTCCTTGAAAAAATAAACTCTTAGCCAATCTTACCAAAATGGAAAGAAAATACATAAATTAATACAATTAGAAATGAAATCACAATAGACATTATTAAAATCCAGAAAATTATTAGCAGTTATTTCACAAACATATATATCAATTGATTGGAGAACTCAGAAGAAATGGAGAGAATCCTAGATCCATATGAATTGCCAAAACTGAGCAACAAAAACATAAAAGTCTTGGACAATCCAATAATAAGCAATGAAACTGAAACAGTAACAATAGCAAACTACCAACTAAGAAAATACAATTCTACAAGAACTTCGGGGAAGATCTGACACCAATGCTTCTCAGACTTTTTAATGAAATTGAGAGGGAAAGTTACTTTCAAAGTAATTCTCATAAGCTAACATTATCCTCATCCCGAAACCAGACATGGATCATATCAAAACAGAAAACTATGGGCCAATTTCTCTAACAAATATAGAAATAAAAGTCCTTAACAAGATTCCAGCAAATTGAATGCCACAAATCATGAAACAGATCATACACTCTAACTAAGTAGGCTTTATCCCAGGAATGCAAGGATGGTTCAACACATACAAATCAATAAATGCAATTCATCACATAAACAAAAGCAAGGACAAAAATCACACGATCATCTCAATAGCTGCAGAAAAGGCCTTTGACAACATCCAAGTCAATGCATGATAAAAACCTTGAAGAAAATAAATAGAGAAGGTCCCTATCTCAACATTATAATTTGAGCAACCATTTGTGACCTACCAGCAACAACATATTAAGTAGGAAAAAGCTGAAAGCCTTCCCTCTAAAATCAGGAATAGGAAGAGGACCTCTTTTATCACCATATCTATTTAACACAATTCTTGAAACACTAGCCAGAGCGGTCAGGCAAAATAAAAGAATGTATATGGAAAAGTATGAAGTCAAAATATCATCATTTATAGATGACATGATTATTTACTTATAAGACCCCAAAAAAACTCCACCACAAGACTCCTAAAACTGAGTAAGATATTCAGTGGTGGGGCAGGATACAAAATAAACCCATAAACGCCAATAGCAGCAAAAGACCTCTACAATGAAAATTGCATAGACTGAAAAAGAAAATCAGGGACATCAGAAGGTGGAAAATATTCCTGGCTTCTGGTTAAGCATAACCAATATAGTCAACATGGCTATACTTCCAAAACTGATACACAGGATTAATTCAATTCCAATCAATATACTAGCATCATTTTTCATAGAGCTAAGGGAAACAATTCTAAAATTTATATGGAATCAGAAGAGACCCAGAATAGCAAAAGCAATCCTAGGTAACAAAAGCAAAGCAGGTGGTATCATAATGCCAGACTTGAAGTAATATTATAAGGCTATGGTGTTTAAAATAGCATAGTAATGACACCAAAAAAGGCACGTGGATAAATGGAACAGAATAAAAGAAGCAGAAACAACCCCAGACATATATGGCTACTTGAAAAGGAGCCAAAAACATGCCCTGAAGGAAAGATAGCCCTTTTAATAAATGACACTGGCAAAACTGGATATCCACATGCAGAAGACAGTCTAGGCCCACATATCTCAGCACATACTAAGTTAAAATAAAAATGAATCAGAGATGTTAACACAGAAACATTTAATCTACTGGGCAGATAAAATAGGTACAACTCTTGAAGATATGGGGGTAGACAAAGATGTTCCAAACAGAACTCCAGAAGAAATAATACTAAGAATCAACAAATGAAATTGCATAGACTGAAAAAGAAAATCAAGAAGAATCAACCTTCAAATTAAAAAGCTTCTGTACAGCAAAAAGAACAACCAACAGAATAAAGAAACAAACTAAAGGTGGGTAAGGATGTGGGTAAAAATGAGAATTAACTTGTGTCATATACTGGTACAAATTCCCCAATGTTGTGTGTAATTGTGAGCTGTATATAAAATGTATCAATAAAGAATTCAATTTTTAAAAAAAGAAACAAACTAAAGAATGGGAACAAGTTTTGCCAGGCATTCCATGGACAGGCCTAATATCAAGAATATATAAAGAACCTAAAAATATTAGATCACCCCCCATAGAAGACCAGATCAATAAATGGGAAACCAAGATGAACAGGTACTTCTAAGAAACAGTAGTACAAATGGCCAATGGATACGTGAAAAAAAATGCTTACCATCGCTGGCCAACAAAGAAATGCAAATTAAAACTACACTGAAAAAGGGGCCAGAGAGTTAGCTCAGTGGTTCCAGCGCCTGCCTCGCAAGCGCAAGGTCCTGAGTTTGATCCCCGGTAACCACATACAATGCTGGGCATGGAGACTCACGCCCACCAGCAATCAATACCACATACCACAGTGTTGGGCATGGTGGCTCACGCCTGTAATCCCAGCACTCGGGAGGCAGAGACAGGAGGATTGCTGAGTTCGAAGCTTGTCTGAGCTACATAGTGAGCTCAGAGCCAGCCTGAACTACAAAGTGAGACCCTGTCTCAAAAAAAAAAAAAAAAAAAAAGACCTACACTGAAAAAATAACGGCTATCATCAAAAAATCTAACTACAACAAATCCTGCAAAGGAATACCTCTACATTGTTGGAGCAAAAGACCAACAAGTAGTATAATGGCTGTGCAAATCAGAATGGAGATTCCACCAAAACCTAAAAATAGAATTTCCATTTCACCCAGATCTTCTCCTTCTATCTTCCCAAAAGAGTTAAAATCATTATATCATAGGGATATATACATACCGATGTTTACAGAAACTCAATTTATAATGAGCTACATAGTTTCAAGCTAGATCTTAAAAACAGCACTTGTCTATTAACAGATGGAAAAAGAAAATGTGGTATTACACACAATAAAGCCATATCATAAAAAAGATAAACAAGCCATTTGTAGGTAAATGGATGCAACTTGGGAAGGTAATGTTAAGTAAGTCAGACACACAAGCTCAAAAATCTCATGGTGTGCCGGGCGTGGTGGCTCATGCCTGTAATCCCCGCACTCGGGAGGCAGAGGCAGGAGGATTGCTGAGTTCGAGGCTTATCTGGGCTACATAGTGAGCTCAGGGCCAGCCTGAACTACAAAGCGAGACCCTGTCTCAAAAAAAAAAAAAAAAACCTCATAGTTTTTCTTATAATTGAAGGAATAAATGGAAATAGAGCTTTTTGTAAATTGGAGAGAGAGGAAAGGAAGCAGACAAAAACAGAATTAAAATTTGTTATAATCATTGGCCCGGAGGGTTAGCTCAGTGGTTCTGGCGCCTGCCTCGCAAGCGCAAGGTCCTGAGTTCCATCCCCGGTAACCACATACAATGCTGTGCGTGGAGACACGCCCACCAACAGTCAACACCGCATACCACAATGCCGGACGTGGTGGCTCACGCCTGTCATCCCAGCACTCAGGAGGCAGGGACAGGAGGATTGCTGAGTTTGCGGCGGCTTGCCTCGGCACCATAGTGCTCAGAGCCAGCCTGAACTACAAAGCAAGACCCTGTCTCAAAAAGCAAAAAGCAAAAAAAAAATTGTTATAATCATGTACAAGTCCCCTATAATAAATATGATCATTATGTACTGTAAACATTTACTAAAAATAAATTTAAATATATATCCCGTTTCCCTAAAAATCAGACCTAACTAGAGATCCTAAATGCCAGCCAGTCAGCCTGTTCTTGCCTTACCTGTCGTTACAGAGTAACCTCGAGCAAGAGAATGAATAGTGAACCATGATCTGCATGACGCTGCCATCCCAATAGTAACAACCAGCTGTTAGTTACAGCTGAAACTTACATTCCAGGTAGATCTTGGTGTTTTTTTAAATTGAATTCTTTATAGATCTTGTTTTTAAGGAATAGGATATACAATGTATATAGAGATACAGATACACATAGAAACAAAAAGCAACATAGAAAAGAAATAAATAGGAAGTAGTGAGAAATTTAAATACTTCCCCAAGTTATAAATTCCACTGTTTTAAAAAGATATCAATATATGTACTAATTGTTTTCACCTATACTACTAGTTTATCTTAGTTTATTGAAAAGAAGGATTTGTGTTATTGGTTTTATCTTTTCTAAGAATCTTTTTAGTCTATGTCTTATATTCTGAGTAATTACTTTGAAGATAACAATACACAGTATAATAACTATTTTTATTCTCATTATTTGCATGGTTTTTTTGTTTATTTTTTTGGTGTAGTTAAGGTTGCCTTTGAACTCACTATTTCTCCCAGGATGGCCTGAAACGGGGCGATCCTTTTGCCTCAGCCTCTTAGTGCTGAGATTACAGATGTATACTTGTTTTTTCATATGATCTGGTAGATCTTCTGGCTCAACACTAAACTTTAGGGAAAAAAAAAAAAGATAGATCTTCTGGCCCAACACTAGATTTCAGGAACAAAATTTCCAGGAGAAAGAGATCTGAAAATCTTTATTTTAAATGAAATGCCCATAAGTGATTCCTAAACCCAGGCAGGTTTAGGAAACCCCAGTATAGGGAATTGTCAAAGGGGGAAAAATAGAAAGAGTATTTTAAAACGAGATGATCTGGTTGGTAAGACACAGTCTTCTTGCATCCAGGCTCTTTCTGCAAGATAAAGCTGATTCATCTTCTGCTTGTGACCACTGCAGAGATTCTGCCCTGATTAACTCCCAGTGCCCGCATTCACACACTGACTGTTCCTCTTTAACCCTTTCCAGTTAGGCACGACTTCACACTCAAGCCTGAGCTGCCTCTTCCTGACACCTCAGCCCTACTTGTCTCTTTTCCTCTTTGGTGATGTCCTAACAGTCCTACATATGCAAAGAATTTCCAAGTCCTATTTTATCACTATCCTCCCAGCATTTCTGAGGGGGGTATTCATGTCTCCCCTTTATAGATGCGGTTCAGAGACCAGAGCTGGCTTACACAGCTGAGCACAGATTCACCCATGATTATACTGCTTCGGCACACCCCACTCGCAGCACTACCTCTCAGAGATTGCTTCTCTATCCCCGGGCACAATTCACCGGACCACTTGCCTGCTGCTGCCCTGCTGCTCTGGCCAGTAGTTTCAGAGCTACAGCTCTGAACACCTGGAATCACCCAGCCCACAGGAACTCCAGTGGGCAGCCAGGGGGCACTGGGAAATGGGAGCTCAGCTGGAGGGAAGCCAAGGGGATGGTGACAGCAACTACCTCTGTGCCCAGATGGCCACACTTCCCTGTCCCACCCCCATCACCACATCCTCCTAGGACTGAATGAAGCCGGAAGGGGATATCACCTCCGCTCTGGGCAGCGGAAAGAAGCTGACCTCTGGAAGGGAGATTGCAGGGGAGGGGTTACAGCAAGGGGAAAAATAGGAGGGGTACACTTTCAGCAAAACAAAAGCCCGAAAAGTTTCCAACCACATTGGGCTCATCTTGTGACTCTGCTATGCTGGTGAGAAGGTCTAGGATTTATGCAGCTCCAAAATTTTACAAAGCTTAGATGAGTACCTAGGTCATCCATGGAGAAGTGTAGGGGACAGCAGCTGTCCGTGAAGGCAGGCCATGGTGCCAGAGAACATCAGCACAGAGGTTAATGACTTGTGTATGTGAACAGTGCTGAGCAAGACCAAAGAAGCTGCTTCTAGAAGCCTTCCCCTCCAGCTCTTCACAGGCCTCCAGTAATGATCAACATCTCGACAACCCTCTCCACCACCACAGAAGATTCACATATTAAGTGAAAATTCTGGACTTGCTTTTCAAAGGTTACCTGGTGACAAGGCTCTCCAACTAGACTGTGACCCCAATCTCATCTTACTTAGAGATGTCTAGAGCAACAATTAGCCTCTGGATAAATCCACACTGCCTTCTGGAAGACCTGGGGAGAAGATCCTGTGGGTTGATGAGGTATTACAGGGGGATCTCTTCCCCCATAGTAATGAGAATCAGAGACCATCCTGATCTGAGCACTAGGCGTGGAGGGGGAGAGAGGACACCACAGAGAAAGCGAGCAGAAAGTGCTGTTGAGTGCAAGAGGCCTGTACAATCTCCATGGAGAATAAGATACTGTCAGTGACCTAACGCCTTCCATCTTCAGGATGGACATTATAGGGCATGAGAAAGTTAATGCTACATGGAGGAGGGGGTCCCAGTGAAAGGTAGAAACAAGACCTTGTGACCAATGTATCAGGAGGCCTTCCCTAGAGAGAAACATGTTTCTAAGTGCAAAAGCACTCAGAGCTTAGGAACGTTAAGCACGGGACATGTCTCAAGGCAGGAAGAGGGCCACGTGACCTTTGGATGTTCTGATCATCAGAGGTCAGCACGATGCTCACAACTCTAGACACCCCCAACGGAGACTTTCCTTCTGAAGAATCTCGCTGCCTGGATACCTGCTGCTAGTTCCTGTCTTTTCATCTGTGACCTCTGCTCCTCACATCTGTGCTGCTCTGTGTACAATCTGTAGCTCTTTCTATTCTTTCAGAAGAAAAAGGCTGGGGTGGCTTCCCCTTCCCAAGGTCTGCTAGCAGGAGATCTGCTGGCTGTGGGACCTCTTGGTGTTTGACTCTATCAATCAACACAATGAAAGGGACACGTGTGTGAGCCTCATCTACTTCACGCATCATTCATTTAACATGTTCACTGAGTTCCCACTACAGGCCAGGATCCGGGGCCACACTCGTGATCATAGCCAAATACACAGATCATAGCCAGGCATAGTGGTAACTGGGGAAGCTGAAGCAAGGCTCAAGTGCAAGACCAGCCTGCGCCAGTTAGTGAGACTCTGTTCCAACATAAAAATAAAATTAGAAAGGCCGAGATGTAGCTCAGTGGTAGCATGCCTCTGGCTTCAATCCTCAGTCACACACACACAAAAGATTCCTATATGAAATATATAAAGAACTACTATGGGGCCCGGGATTTAGCTCAATGGTTCTGGTATCTGCCTGGCAAGTACAAGGTCCAGAGTTCACTCCTGGTACCACATACCACAATGCTGGGTGTGGTGGCTCATACCTGTAATCCTAGCACTTGGGAGGCAGAGGCAGGAAAATTGCTGTGAGTTCGAGGCTCACCTGGGCTACTATGTATAGTGAGCTCAGGGCCAGTCTGAACTACAGAGTGAGACCCTAACTCGGGGAAAAAAAAAAAAGGTCTACAAGGCAGTATGAAAGTTTAGCAGAAAGTCAACACAATACTTAAATGTATCCAACCAGCAAATAAACATGAAAATATGCTCAACTACGATTAACTACTACTGTACATCCACTAGCATGGTTTAATTTTTATACCTCCTAGATTAACAACGCAGAATGTTAAGTGTTGATGAAGATATGAAGCAAGTAGAACCCAAGACATGCTGGCAGGAGTGTAAATTAATGCAAGTAATCTGGAAAGTGTCTTGTAACGTTTACTAAAGATAAACATTTGTCTCCACTATGACTCAGTAATTCTGTCCCCACATATATTTCCTTTTTCTTTCTTTTTCTTTTTTTCATTTTTGTTTTTGTTTTTCAGACAGGGTCTTGCTACCTGGCTTTAAACTTGCTATTTAGTCCAGCCTGGCCTTGAACTCACTGTGACTTCTTCTGCCTCACCCTTCCACGTGTGGAATTACAGGCATGTGCCACCACGCCCAGCATCCATGTATATTTCCAATGGAACTATGAAGCTGGCAGGATGGTGCATGCCTGTAATCCCAGTACTCTGGAGGAGGCAGGAAGATCCCAACTTCTAGTCCACACTGGGCAATGCAGCAAGACCTTGTCTCAAACTAAAAAATAAAACCAGCTGAGGATATAGCTCAGTGGGAAGGCTTTGAGTTCAAACCTCAGTACCAAAAGAAACAAAAAAGTGTATCAAAAGATATGAATTTAAAACGTTGTAACATTCACATGCACCTAATGTGATAACCCCAAGTTGGGAACAACCCAAATGCCCCTCAACAGAGCAACAGATTAATGGTGGTATATTCACTGGACCCAGTATGCAATAACTGGAAAATGAATGAACTGCGGCTGCACATTATGGATGAGTGTCACACATATAATATTGAGCAAGAGAAACCAGACACGAAGTAATGCCGAGTTGTTCCATTTATGTAAAATTCAAAAGCAAGCAGACAAAACCCATCTATACCATTAGACAAGTGTCATTTTTGGCAGTCGGGATGAGGTAGAGATAGAAGCGATAGGAAGGCTTCTTGGGGTGCTGATAATGATCTAATTCTCGATCTGGACGGTGGCTATATAGTTCCATTTGCTGTGTTATCACTTGTTAATCTGAAAATGTAAGCATACTCCCATATGTCTGGTATACTTCAATTAAAAATTAAAACCACCTACAGGACAGAGAAATTCTTCAGGGTAAAATATGGAAGATGAGGAGGAAGAGGAGGGAGATTAAGATTTTTTACCCAGGTAGCCGAGCTACTGCAAGATTAAAGGAGCAGTAGCCTGTGCCTCCTGTTGAATAAAGCAAGGCAGAAACTGTCCAGTCCCTGACTGAAGTCTCCAGTCTCAACTCACCAGCCACCCCTACAGCTCTTGTCACAAATCCGACCCTTCGGAGGAGGCCTAGTGTTTTCCCTGGCTCTGCACCACTTCTGTCTACTGGCAGAGGCTCCATTTCAAAAGCTAAAATTGGGGTTCTAAGTCACTGGCACTTGTTTGGCTGGGTGGGGTGAGACCGCAGGCCTCTGAGAAAGCCTCAGCCTGAGCTGGAATAATCCTAGAGGAGATGAATTGCAGGGTGAAGTCGGGTTTGTGCACGTATCTGTGCTGGTAGTCCAAAGGAATGAGCTGCTCAGGGTGCTGTGTGCGCCCCCAGATGTCTTTTCCAAACCCCAGGTTGGGGTCGGGGCTCAGGTTCCAGGGCCATCCCCACCCCCAACCACTTTCCCGAAGGAAAGGGGCAGGAAGAATCACTGGTCACAAGTTCCACTGATTGGAAGGGGAAAGCTAGAGTAGGGGTTCCTTTCTAGGGAAGGTCACACCCCCTGCACAAAAACATCCCAGAGATCTGGTACTGAGTTTGGGTTGGAGAGGTGGAGACGTCCCGGGGAGGAAGCGGCCCAAGTCAAACTCGGAAACACTCCTCTTTGATCCCGCGAGGTGCGTCAGGGAAAGTTGGATTTTGTTTGGCCCGAGACTCCCCCGCCCTCGCCTCAGGTGAGGCGGGCAGGACCCCAGCCGTGAACCCAACCGCCCTCTGGCCCAATCCCACCCCTTCCGAGGTTGAGACTTTATTAAGGCCCGGTCCCGGTTCTGGGCTGAGCCTTTGCTGAACTGAGCTTGGGACTTGGCGGGAGAGCAGGTGACAGGCGGCGGCAGAGGACAAGGTAGGCACGGTAGTGTCCGGTCCCATGCGCGGATCGAGCCGGCCGGTGGCGGCGCGGGGATGCTCGCCCGTCTTCCGCAAGGCCAGAGGCGCGGAGAGCACACTCAAGCCGGAGGCACAGGCGTCCCGACGAGCTGGCCTCTCAGAAGCGACAGAAGCCCCGCTTGGCGCAGCGGAAGCGAGGACGGCGGGAACTTGGGGCCACAGGCCGGCCGATGGGCGCTGGGCCCCGCGAGCCGCGACCGGCGGAACGGCTCCCAGTTCCCGTCACTCCTCACCCTGCGTCTCCCCGGCGCCCCGCCTCCAGCGCACAAAGCTAAGGAAAGGGGCGGGGTAGAGCCCCTTGCCCCTCCCGATTGGCTGCCGGAGCTGTCCGTCTGGAGTCTATTTCTGATGGGGGGGTACCACCCAGTCTGCCCCAGATCACGTTTGCCACCGGCAGCCAACCAGTCGGGCCCAAGTCCGCGGGTAAGAAGCGATTGGGGACGAGTGAGCTTGGCTCCTGATCCCCCGTCCGGGTCCCCCCCCCCCGCCCCGCCGGCTTGAGGCGGTATATCCTGCGTGCCCTGGCCACCTCCCACTCGTGGAAGCGGAGCCACGGCCTCGCTGTAACGTTCTAGCGAGATGTAGCGAGCCGGGTCTCGCGGCCGGACTCTCGCCTTGGCTGGGGGCGTGGGGGGCACGCGGGGGCCGAGGAGGACTGCTGAGGAGGAGGAGTGATGAGAAGAGGAGGCACTCTTCACCCGCCGAGACCACGGGCCCCTGCTGCTGCACGCCAGGCGCCCCCCTCTACCCACGCAAGGGCCAGGTCAGTGGGGTGGGTCGGGGGTGGGGGACCTGGCACGCTGCGCATTTGCTGAGACTGAGCGTGGAGAGACGGTAGAGGCCACCCTGTTATTCCTCCCACCCCCGGGCTGGGGAGCCGAAACGGGGCTTTTCTGTCCCCGCCTGGTAGGAGGGGATAGGGTGTCCTAGGGCCTGAGGCCCATCGGAAGTGTCCTGCCTGGGGGAGTGGGTGCGCAGCCGGCCCCGGGAGCCCCTCTCTGGTGCAGTGACTGCCAGAAAGCCCAGAGGGGCGGGGTGTCAGGGTTTAGCCAACTCAGAAACTTTTCTGACAAAGGGGCCGTGGATTCAGGCTCCCTTCTGGCTCTGTGGTGAGGATCTTTGGGAGAACCACAGTGCCGGATTTCGAGAGTTGGGAGAGTCCTGGGGGGTGGCTGAGTTGCTACTAAAAGGAAACAGTTCCCTTGGGGCAATTCCTGGGATTTGATTCAATCTTTCCCGAACTGGAGTTGACTAACTGAGTGTTTGGAATACTTAAGGGCTTGTTCATTACCTGTGGAAACCTTCTTTCACATCATTTTTTTGTTTGTTTGTTTTCTTGTGAAAGCCTTTCTGGTAAAAAGCAACAAGGTGAGATAGAGGCCTAGGGGTTCCGTTTAGCAAAGAAAAGTGGGGCCATGGCTGCCAGAGGAGTGATTGGGAGTAAGTGCATGTTAGCTTATGGTGCTTGGGGGCTTTGTTTTGCTTTGTTATTCTCTCGATCTTACCACCCCCACTTTGATGCTGTCAGTTTTTTGTTTCTGTTCTTTAGAGTTCCACTATACCCACAGCTCAGTAACCCTGGGGACCAGGCACTGTGTCCACTGAAATGTGGGGTAATAACCAAGAGTTTAACCCTCTGTCCTTTCACATGGAGATAACTGCCTCCTCCTATCTGACAAACCCACAGGGCCAAGGACGGGGAGAGAGAGGTGCAGACAGAGGCCTGGACCCGAGTCAGCTCCGAGCTTTTTGTAGCACTGTTGACTCTCAAGGGCAGGAGTGGACAGGCCTCTGGCTCTTGGCCTTGGTCTGGGAGGCTTGCCCCACTGCCTGGGAGCCTTCCTAGTTTCCTGTTTCTTCAGGACTAGGGCCTTTGGAGGCCTGGGGGTCTTGGTCAGTGGTCAGAGCCGCCCTGTTAATTTGCCGGGTGCAACTACCTTGCTGTTGCTGTCCTGGAATGATAAAAGTCACTTTCTACAGTGGAGGGGCTTAAACAATCCTAAGCTTTTGAGGGGGTTCAAGGAGGACCCTCCCTGAGGCCCACCCTGCCCAACCCTACTGCAGGAAGAGTGGCCTGCTCCAGCTTCTTCCTGGAGGGCAGTGGAAGATTGTGGGAATAGCACCTGCTAAGCTTCCAGACATACTGTATCAGTGCAGGTTAAGTCATTCTAGGGGAAAGGATTCAAATAGCAAATTCTGTAACTTATTGCTTACTGCCTTGGGGGAGAACTGTAGGTAGGAGTTGTTCATTTTGATATGATAACATTCTCTCTCTCTCTCTCTCCTTTTTTTTTCTTCTCCCTACATAAGGTGTTCCACACAGATTCTTCTGACTTTAAGGAGCAGGCAACTGGGGAGGTACCAGGTCTTCCCAGGAAGGGAGGAAATCTTGGGAAGAGAAGGGAAAGACAGCAGACACAGCCCTGGGACCAGCCAAGCGTGAGGCACTGTGGGAAGCTGACAGAGCCCAGCAAAAGGAGTGGGAAGGTCCCCAGCTCCAGCTCCAAAGGATCTGCACTCCATCTGCTTCTAGCAGAGAGGGCCCACTTCAGGGGTCACTCTGAACTCGGGTCGAGCCCTTCTCTGGATGCTCCTTGCTCTGAGAAGCCGTCTGCTGAGAACCAAAGAAGATAAGAACCCAGACTGATTTCCTCAAGCACAGGGCAGGGCAACCCCAGGCAGGCATCTGCACCCCTAGTGGCAGGTAGCCTGGTCTGGTGAGGAGCTTCTTGTTTCCCTCCAGCTCAGGGCTGCATTGCTTGATGGGGCTGCCTGTTGGTGGGTTAGTTTTTGCAGTGCCTGGCAGGAGCGGAGAGCCGCGGGAAGAGGTCCCGTGGCGCCCAAGCCTGGGTTTACCCCAAGACTAAGATCTTCCCTGAGCTAGAGAGAGAGAGAAAGCGGGAAAAGAAAGTGCTCCTCACCCTCCTCCCCACTCGTCATGTCCTCTAAGCCAGAGCCAAAGGACGTCCACCAGCTGAATGGAACTGGCCCTGCTCCCTCTCCCTGCTCTTCAGATGGCCCTGGGCACGAGCCCTTGGCCGGGACCTCTGAGTTCCTGGGGCCCGACGGGGCTGGAGTGGAGGTGGTAGTCATTGAGTCTCGGGCCAATGCCAAGGGGGTTCGGGAGGAGGACGCCCTGCTGGAGAACGGGAGCCAGAGCAACGAGAGTGACGACATCAGCACAGACCGCAGCCCGGCACCCCCCTCCCCGCTCAAGGAGACCTCCTTCTCCATCGGGCTGCAAGTGCTGTTCCCCTTCCTCTTGGCAGGCTTCGGGACTGTGGCTGCTGGCATGGTGCTGGACATCGTGCAGGTAGGACCTGGCCAGGGTGGCTTCGGCCTGTGTACTGCCTGGGGGACCAAGACCCTCAGAACTTCCTCTCCACCCTGTCAGAAGCAGCTGCTGCTTCCTAGAATACCGTTTCCCTCTGGATCACTTTCTACAGAATCCTCAGAGGCTGAAGCCCCAGGGCTATGGTTGGGCAGTATGGCTTAACATAACAGAACCCACTCCAGAATCCAGGGTGCAGGAGGAGAGGTGACTAGGCTGGTACACTGTGCTTCCTGAGCACCATCTAGATGGGTGCTTTTCCCCTTCTTTCCCCTTCGCTTGGGGTTTCAAGTGTACCCACGGTGCAAAGCTCAGTTTCAAGTCTCTCCTCTGTTCCCCTGCTGGGCAGGAATTTGTTGCTCTGCCCAGAGGGTCTCACAGATGAAGTGAAAAGCTTTTAAAGGCACTTGCATTGCTTATCTTCTTGCAGTCTTGGCACAGTCTACCTGGGGGGTGGGGGTGGGCACATGCTGTCTGATGCCTGATGTGGGGAGTTGGTATAACAAGACCTACAAGAGCTGATCATTGCTGTAAATGGGAACAGAATGCAAGCAGACTGGGCAGAAGGCAGAGCTGCCTCTCCTCATCATCAACCTGGCCTGGGCAGAGAAGGCCTTTTGCAAGGGGCCCAGGTAGAAAAAAGGCTAACAGCTGGCCAGACGTTGGACCTGAGAGCCAGGGACACTGATTAAGCATATTGTGACTCAGGGCTCCATCCCAGGACCTCCGGGTTGGAGAGCTAGTCTTGCTTCTAGATAAACATTTTTGCAGTATTATAAGACACTCCCAAGTCTTAGGTAGGTGCTCGGTTATCTAAGTGAATCAACAGTGTGTATCCAGTTCCTTCCAAGAGCTCGCTTTGTCCTGGGTATTCAGAAATATACAGGAGCAGGATGAGTCTGGTCAGTGCATTTTGGGACCCCCAGTATTCCCTGACTGTGACGTCTCCCAGAAGGACGTGAAGGCTAGTATCGCCTCCCCCGTGCCAAGACAACACTATAAACCATACACGTATTGACCGCTGATGAGCCTTCAGTGCCCATTTTCCAGCAGGCTACAGGTGGCTTCTTCAGTAGTGTCCACGTACACCTTGAGCCTTCAGGAGCACCCTACACCTTTGTTTGCTAATGAGAATGGTGTTTGTGTTACACCAGAGTGCCTGATACTGCTGCCCCTCTCCCCAGGTCTGTTATTGGGACAGTTACGCCTATGGAGGGGTTAGGAAGCCAGCCTGGAGTTTTGAGTTCTGTCCCCTAGTGGCTGCTCACCTCCTAGGATAGTAAGCAGGGGGAGTAAGAAAAGAAGACATGAGACTGAGGTTCACTTTGTCTACTTCTTCTATCCCTTTCCTGTGGCCTTCATTTTCTTAATAAGTTTTTAAGTTCCAGGTTGATCCCCACAGTTGGGGATGTAGCTCAGTGGTGGACAGCTCACCTAGCAAGGGCAAGGCCCAGAGTTCAATTCCTTGGCATCAGAAAAGACGGGAGAGAGTGCAGGGCCAGGGTCTAGTGATAAACTCAGGAGTTGTTTTCTGAGGAACATTTCAGGGGCTTTTCTATAGGTCTGTGAGGTAAGAAACCCACTGTCTCCATTTTATAGACAGGAAAACTATGACTTAGAGAGGTGAGATGAGTCGCCTCTGGCCATCCATCCCCAAAACCTATCCTGCTAACCTCCGTGACCTTCAGTGAGTCCATAGTTTGACAGGTTGTTGAAGTTTGTGAGGAGCCTGCTGTCTTTGTCTTTCCCTGAGAAAAGGGTTACTGGGATTTGGAACAAATGGAGTTAATTTCTGAGGTGAAGGAGAACAGTTGTTAGAGGAGGTAGGGAGCCATCCACCCACCCACCCTCCCACACATCACAGGGTCCCAGAGCTGGAAGAGCCTTAGCTGGAAGAGCATCTCTCCCAGGCCTGGGAACCTGAGACACTGAGGGCCTAGGCCGTCAGCACCTCTGAGCTCCCCAGTATGCCACAGAGGCCAGCATTTGCCTTTAGTGTGGCACCTCAGCTCACCTGAGCTAGGGGCCAGTTGGTGTGGGTGACAATGGCTGATTTGTCCCTGTGACCTCCTCCCCAGCCTTCCACCACAGCGAGGGCAAGGCCTGCAGATGGCTGGAGCCAGCTCGTGGGTAGGTGACCACAGGAAGGTTCTTATCCCACATCCAGGGGAGGGAAAAGAGTGACAACATCAGATGCAGGAAGAGCAGGGTGATTTCCAGGGATTCACACCTGTCTCCTTCCTGTGAGACAGAGGCCAGCAGTGCCTAAGAGACAGGGACCGGCTGAGGGAGGTGGCCATAGAGGGTCCTATGGCCAGAGTTGCTAAGCCTAAAACTGTGGGCCCAGTTCAGGTGCCTGAAGCTGCACTGAAGGACTGGTCTCTTCGTGGAAGGTCTATTTCTGTCTCTTCTCATCTGTCCTCTGCACCATGCACACAGCAGCCTCTGCAATGAAATAACGAGTTGGGTTGTTGCCAGAGTAGCAGAAAGATAAATGGGCTGCATTGCCTCCAACTTGCCCACCATGGCCAGATGTCCTGTGGCATTTGGGAAGGAAACAGCCTTGGGCCCATTGTTGGCTCCAGAAGGGGACTGGATGCTCTGGGAGGTTGAGACAGGAGAATCAAAAGTTTGAGCCCAGCCTGGGTAATTTAGAGACTTAGTAAGACACACACAAAATGTCAGCATGTAGAAATAGATGTAGTTCAGCATGAAGGCCCTGGGTTCGATCCCCAGTGTGGAAAGGTGGTAGAAGATTGAATGGGGAACCCCACACCATGATATTTTTCGCCCTAGCACAGCATCTCACTCTTTCATGGCCAGCCTTTGTGTGTAACAGGGGTAGAAGGAGGTGCAACCCCATAAAATCCCCTGCTGCTCCCAGGTCCTCTCTGCTAAGCAGGACTCTTCCCTGAGCCTGCCCTTCTCTGTGTCTACAGAAGAATCTACTGCAAAAGTAGACAGACAGCAGCATGCCCTCGGGGAGGCAGAGAGGGAAGAAGTCCTTTTGCTACTGGCCTCCCATGGCCACTGCATTCCTGAGCAGGGCACTCAGGGCTGTCTCCCTTGACCACCCTTCTGCTTTGCCTCCTGCATGGTCTCAGGATCCCATCTGCTGTTCTCGCATTTTGTACAGCTGGGTACGTGCAGATGGGGAAAGTGCACAGGTGGAGACTCGGGTTGCTGTGACCTCACGTGGCCAGGCTCATTCAGAAAGCCCCGCGGCAGCCCAGCTTCCCAGCACTGCTCACAGACTCGCGCCTGTAGCTTGTACTGGGGACCTAAGTCTTCTGCAGTGTCCCTGGGCCTGACTTCCTTCCCTGCCACTGTCATCCTGGAATAGAAGACTCAGCCTGAGAGCAGATGGGGGTCAGTGTATGGGGCCACAGTTGGTGTGGGATGTTAGAAGGGCTTGGATGTACAGGGAAGTGGTACCTGCAGGACCACTGAGGCCTGAGACGAGGGTGGGCGCTGTAAATCAGAATGTTTTGAATGTGAGAGAAACAGTTTTATCCTCACTTTCAGAATATCGGGAGCTAATGAGCCACCGGCCCGCCCCAAAGAGCAGGAAAGAACGGCTGCAATTCTGAGAAGCCCTGAAAATGTGTAATTTCCCTGATGACACATTGTAAGGCTCCCTGGGCCCTTGTCCACTGCCAACAGAACAGGAAGTTGTGGGTGGCAGCTGGGCCCGTGGCTTGGCTGACTGGTTTGACTTCAGGGACAGACCCTCCCAGCCAGGATGAACAGGATGGACCTGAATTAGGCCAGAGGAGGAAGAAGATCTACTCAGTGTCAGTCCCGCCACATACTACCCACTCCTAATCTCAGGAGCACCATTTTTCCAGTATCCTGCATAGGCTGTGTCACAGCCTCCCCTGCCTGAGCTGCATCTTGAGACCATTTTGTGGGCGAAGGAAATAGGTGTGTAAGAATTGGCTGTGTCGGTCCAAGTGTCACTGGGGCTTTGCTGGGCTGGAGCCAGACAGTACGAGCTCCCAGCTGTGTCCTGTGAGGTTCCAGAAGCCTTGCACAGAGCACAGGGGCTGCAGTGTGCCTGTTCACTCTTTTGCCTGCCTGTCTCAGCTCACCGCCTGGAAACTCCCACACCTCCAGTCCTCCTGCAGTTAAAAAGACTGTGTATATGTGCTGGGAGGTGGAGAGATTTGGAGGTGCTCAAACTGTCAGCCAGAGGGGCTTATTCGAGCTTTATGTTTTCTTCTTAGTAATAAGACAAGCAATAGTCCTTAAAAACAACTAAGAAAGTATTTGCTGCATACACTTGGAATGTTCCTTCGGGCCCTTTCTCTGCCAGCACATGCCCATTACACTCACCTGTCTGGAGAGCCGAGCTGGTGTGGGGCTGGTAGCTTGGGAGCAGCCAGGGCGTACGGTTTGGGCTGGATATGTGCTGTGCTCTGAGGGGACCTTCGGGAGCCTGCAGTTGCTCCCTAATGAGCTGGAGAGAGGAAGGGAAACGTCACCTCTCTGGAGCTCTTGTCCAGTGTGGGAGGAAGGACAGAAGGACAAGACAAAGCCAAGAGAAGCTGGGACTGCAGGAGATAAAGCCCCAGGCTTGGCATCAGCTGACCTAAAAGTATGTCCCTAATAAAAGTATGCCCCTGAGTCTCCCGAGGCCGAGGCCAAGGCGAGGCTAAGGCCAAGGCTGGTGGGCTTTCTGCAGCTGCTGCAGAGGTGAGGAGGGGCCAGGCCACCCTGGGGCTGCCTGAAAGCTCTGACACTCCTGAAGGCCTGAGGCGGTTTCTCCTTGAAGCAGTTACCAGAGAGGCTCCCCCAGGGGAGGCCTGGATGTGCAGGGACCCTAGGAAGAACTCTAGGTCTGGGAGCTCAGGCAAGTGTGTGTGGCACCCTTGATGAAATGAGCCCTTCCCTGGGTTCACATGCACATGCGCATAAACACACACCACACACACACACATACACCCCCACCAAAAAACCTGGATGAGAAAAGAGGGCCCTTCCCTTATATATTCAGCTCCTGTAGTCCTTGGCCCTCACCCAGCCCCCTCAGATAGTCTTGTTTGAACATCTTTTTTTTTTTTTAATTGTAATAAAAATCCACATAACAAAATTTTCATTTTAACTGGTTTTATTATATGTTAAGTGTATTCATAGTATTATACAACAGATCTTCAGAATTTGTTGTTTTCCCCAGAAAAAACAGTATAATTTAGACATGCTGAATTACAGAGTCTTGCCTTTGTGACTGATATGACTGACTCTACATTAACCAGTATCCGTGTCATTGCGTATCACAAGATTTCTTTATTTTTAAAGTTGAGTAATAGTCTAGGCTGCTGTGCTACATGCCCGCCCTTTATTTTTACTTTTTCAAGGAACTGCCATTGTGTTTCTCAGCAGTTACAACACTTAAAACCTCCCAAATGGTGCAGTGCACAGGGCTCCAGTCTGCTCATCCCTTGCCAGCCCTTGTTTTGTTTGTTTGTTTGTTTGTTGCTTATATTCTAATAGCCATTCTGGGGGCTGTGAGGTGCCCTCACTGTGGCTTGGATTTGTGCCTTTGCTTTTCTTTAGCTATCAAGTAGTAATGCTGCAATTGCCATTACAGACTGCCCCCAGGACGGACCCTTTGGCCAGCAGGGTGAGAACCCGCTCACTTGTCTGAGATCCCAAGCTGGTCCACGCGAGAGAGTCTGTTAGAAATTTCCCTCCCGGTCTCTTGAGGAGCCCTGGGGCTCAGTCCAGTGCCCTGGCTCATGAGGCCACTTTGCCTCCAGACCAACCTGCCCACAACCACCCAGCTCCCAGCCCCTCCTTCCCCAAACATGGAGGTTTCCCATTCTTAAACACATAAAGAGAAAATAAGAAATTACATTGCCCCTCAGGGGCAGGGAAAATACACAGTCCCAGCCTTTTTCTCAAGTCTTCAGTTAGTTTTTATGACTAAAGGGACTTTCAAGTAGCCAACCCTGGCTCCTACCTTTTTCCATCTTAGCATTAACTAGAGCCTCCTTTTCCTCCTGTATGGAGACAGGCCTGAGACTCCAGCCAGGGACCTTCCAGCAGGGGTGCACTCTTCTACTAGCGGAGGGGGTAGGGGGAGGGATGTGGGGTGAGAGGGAATGCAGAGCAGGAACAAAGAGCCCCTTGCAGACCTGGCCTTTTCCAGCCTGGGGCAGTCTGAATTCAGGGCCTTCTCAGGAGAGTCCCTGTGGCTGAGGCCCAAAGCCTGTACGATAGAAACCAAAAAAATGCTCTAATCTGCCAGCCCCAGCCCCAGCCCCAGCCCCAGCCCTGTGGAGCCCAGCTCTCCACAGCTGAGACAACACCATCCGAAGCTGAGGCCGAGGCCACGTTGAAACTGGACCAAAGGCAAAGGGGGTGTGATCTGAAGGGGAGCCTCAAAGGAGCCAGGCTAGAGGTCTCCCCAACTGTAGGGCCAGGAAGGGGGGATCGTGTTGTTTGGGAACTATGGGCTTAATTTCCTTCTGAGGCCCTTGGAGGGAAGGCTGGCGTGCTGTCCCTCCTCGAGCCCCAGACCCCACATTGTCCCCTCAGTCCCAATGCCAGCCCCGTAGGGCACTGAAATTCCTGGGGTCTGTTATCACCTTGTAGCACTGGGAGGTCTTCCAGAAGGTGACGGAGGTCTTCATCCTGGTGCCAGCGCTGCTGGGGCTCAAGGGGAACCTGGAAATGACTCTGGCGTCGAGGCTATCCACCGCAGTGAGTGTCCTGGCTGGGAGGACTCAGGCCGCGCAGAGCTGGAACTGGGACGTGGCTACTCAGCTGCTGGGACCTGGCACGCAGGCCCGAGTGAGGGGAGAGCCCCACTGGGCAGGTGTAGGGAGATCCCAGGCTGGGCGTCCTGCTCGTGGGCAGGGGCTCCCTGCCCAAAGTGGTTCCCAGGCTCCATTTCTGGATGTCCCTGTCATCCCTGGATGCCTGCCCCACCCCCTGCTTCGAAACCTGCCTCGTGACTGTTTGTGCAGCTTTGACCGGCGGGCTTCATGCTGGTTCCCCCACCCGCACAGGTGGGGGCCTCCTCTGATCTCCAGCCCTGCTCTGCAGCTGGGCCGGAGCAGAGCCAGGCCCTCCCAGCCCCCTCCAGGCTGTTCCCTTCCCTGTGGTAGCTTGTTCTTTAAGGGAATAAACGGGGAGGGGCTGCTTACCAGTCCCACCTCCCCCTACTCCTCAGATCTGCCATGACCTTGCAGAGACTGACCGGAATACAGGCCATGGAGTGGGAGATGGAGGCTATACAACTCAAGAGGGTGAAGCTGTCCCTGCATAGCCAGGAGTCTGGAGAAGGGGCAGCCTACCTCACCCACCCCAGTGTGCTCTCCTCAGTTCCTGCCCATGCCACCCCTCTTCCCCAACCCTCTGGCACCCGGGCTAGCCACTGACCTTTCCTTCCCTAGCATGCAAGTTGGGTTCGGGGGCAGAAGGTAGATTGGTCTGACCCATGCAGGAGTGGGCTTCCCAAAGGAGCAAGGTGAAGGGTGAAATCTGCTACTTCGCCTACATCCTGGGGGGACAGAGATGCACCTGTTTTAGGAGCCTCCTTTCCCTCCAGCAGCTGCAGAAGCCTAGACTCCTAAGTTCCTCTCACCCTGGGCCCCCGACCCTACATCACTTTTGTGACACATCTGGTCGCCATCTTAGGCCACATGTACTGCCTCTTAATCCAAGGCAGGACCTAGCAGTTGAGCTTCAGACCTTTTCTAACATGTGCCCCTCACTCTTCCTCTCTCAGGCCAACATCGGACAAATGGACACACCCAAGGAGCTCTGGCGGATGATCACTGGGAACATGGCCCTGATCCAGGTAACACAGCAGGGACCAGCGACCAAGCGTCCCTCGTAGTCCAGGTGTCTACAGGGCTAACTCGGGCTATGTGAATCTCCTGCAAAGTAGTTCTGGGAGGCAGCCAAGGTATCGGCAAGCAGGCCCTGCTCCAGGCCTCAGGTGAGGGTTCTTCGAGCCTCCCTGTCCCAGCAACAGGAGCAGACTGAAACATGTGCCAGTGTCCTCAGCTGTTATCCGATCGCCCCAGGAAGCCATGCAGGGCCAGATTGAGTGTCTTCCCATTCTGACCCCATCCCCAGACTCCTGCAGAGTGTACTGCCTGGTACTAGTGTCTGGTGTGAAATCAAATAAATAAAGGTCCTTTCAGCACAAGAGAGCCAGACAGTCCCATCCAGCCCGTCCCTGCGGCTGCTGAGGGCAGAGGCTCTGTTCCCAGCCTCTGCACATCACCATGCTTCTGTCTCAGGTACAGGCCACAGTCGTGGGCTTCCTGGCATCCATTGCCGCGGTCATCTTCGGCTGGATCCCCGATGGCCACTTCAGTATCCCACATGCCTTCCTGCTGTGTGCCAGCAGTGTAGCCACAGCCTTCATTGCCTCCTTGGTGCTGGGTAAGGAAGGGAGGGGGCCTGGAGGAAGGAGGGCTGCCCTGAAGACATGAGCCACACCTGGCTCCCTCTGCTCTCTCCTTTGGTTTACAGGGACCCTTTTATCTCTTCTCACCCTGGCCCATCCCTGCCCCTTCTCCTAGGTATGATCATGATTGGAGTCATCATTGGCTCTCGAAAGATTGGGATCAATCCAGACAATGTGGCCACACCCATCGCTGCCAGCCTGGGTGACCTCATCACCTTGGCACTGCTCTCAGGCATCAGCTGGGGACTCTACTTGGAACTGAGTAAGGCTGAGGCCACCAGGGGTGGCTCGGGTACACTCCGGGATAGAACTGGTCATTTAGCAAATGTGCAAGGATATTTTTCTATGTTCTTAACCACTTGGGTTGAACAGTTTGTCCTAACACCTGACCTCAGAGGGGAGAGGCTGAGGACTGATTGCAAATCCATGCCAGCACCAGGGGTTCTGGGAGAATTGCTTACATATATTCCTGCTTGGCCCTGTGGCCCTTCTTCTCTCAGAGGGCTGAGGCAGAAAGGGTAAAGGAGAGGAACTAGGGGCCGGAATCTGCTTGCAGACTAAAGAAGGGGCTGGAAATAGTGATTGCTACAGTCAGACCAAGAGACTTAGAGTCCAGTTTTGCTCCTAATAAGTTTAGTGCCTGGGTAACTCTCTCTGTTGTACAAAAAGGACATCCCGCCCCCAGCTACCTCCTTGGCCACAGTGGCAATCAAATGAGGCTGACATAGCTGTCAGTCTGCTGGGGTCTTTGCAGGCTGGGCTGGGGGTGCTTGGCACAGGTAGGCACAGTGTTGATCTCCTCCTGATCTTTGCCCTCTCAGATCACTGGCGATACATCTACCCCCTGGTGTGTGCCTTCTTTGTGGCCCTACTGCCTGTCTGGGTGGTGTTGGCACGACGAAGCCCAGCCACAAGGGAGGTGTTGTACTCAGGCTGGGAGCCTGTCATCATTGCCATGGCCATCAGCAGGTAGGCTGGGCCTGGGTGTGCACCCCCACCTCACCACCCTGCAGAGACTGGAGAGGCCAGAGCAGACACTAGTAATGCATCAGATAGCGAGTGTGTCAGACACATGCCCTTCTGTTGCAAGTGATAGGACCTATCTGAATTCGCTTTCATTCCAGAGCAGAATCTCTGGGCCTATGGAGCTGAAAAAGCACGGCTGGCTTCAGGGACACATCCGCTATCATGACATGGGCCCTGGGATTCTCCATGTCTCTGCTATGCTTTTCTCTATGGTGGCCCAACAGCCCAGGCTCCTACTTTGCTGCTCTGCCAATTCCAGTGGGAAAGAGGGATTCTTTCCTTACCAGTTCCACAGACTCTTAATATAGAGTTTCATTGGTTCCCATCTGATCACAGTTCAGTTCCTGAACCAGTCACTGTGCCCTTAGCCATGCAATAGTCCTGATTAGATAGTTTGGAGCCTAGCTATCACTGAAGCAGTTTCATCTGGACCAGAGTGAGTGAGTTTAACAGAGGAGCAGCCCAGTGCTGGTACCAGAAATGGAAATGAATGCCAAAGAGAAAGAATGCCAGAGGTCATCATGGGCAGGGAGTCCTGTGGGCATCTCCTCAAGCCAGCTTGGAGGGCAAGCAGTGGAGGTAGCTGCCTAACCTGGCACCATCAGCTGGCCCTGGGTCACTGCCAAGTCAAGAGGTTATGGACAGCAACTGGCTCTGGCAAAAGGACTGAAAGATGACAAAACCACCAGGCCTCCCTTTGTCCCCAAGACTGGGTGGGCCTGTGCCTCTCATCCCAGAAACCAGAGCTGAACCCTTCAACGATCTTTGTTTCTCTAGCGTGGGAGGCCTCATCTTAGACAAGACTGTTTCGGACCCTAACTTTGCAGGGATGGCTGTCTTTACACCTGTGATTAATGGTAAGATTCTTGCACCAGGGGAAAGATGGGGAAGGGGAGAGGACTTGGAGGGCCGGGTTTTTTTTCCACTAGGTTCCCGCAAGCCGGAGAATCCAGATCAGAGCTTAAGACTTTCCTGAAGAGAATGCTCATAAGGTAGGAGCTGGATGAAAGGACTGAAAAGGGATGTCGAGGTACCCAGAAATAAGCAACAATGGAAACTGTTTGTCCGTAAGGACCGGGGGACCTGGAAATTATGGCACAGGAGCCCACAGAGAGGTCACCTCACCTCTGCCCCAGGAGGAGCAAAGCCCAAACCACTCTCCCACCCTCTGACACCTGCTGCTACCTCCCACTGCATAAACCTGAACAGAAGCCAGCAAGGAGCCTAGGGGTGCAGCTGGGAGAAGTTGGCCACACTGAGCAGAGCAGGGAGTAGAGAGTAACCAGCGCTGTCCAGGGAGGGCTGCTCAATTCCAGAGTCAAGTTCAAAGTGGCTACTTGAAACTGGTTACCAGAACCACGTGAGCACTGGTGCCTAAGCACTGGGAGTAGCGAAGCCGGTGAGGCAGGCAGGCCCATGGCAGTGACTCTTAAGACAAAATAGAGTGGGCGGCATTTCCCCTAACTCCTTGTCACTGCCATGTGTCTCCCCAGGCGTTGGAGGAAACCTGGTGGCCGTGCAAGCCAGCCGCATCTCCACCTTCCTGCACATGAATGGGATGCCCGGGGAGAGCTCCGAGCAAGCTCCTCGCCGCTGCCCCAGCCCCTGCACCACTTTCTTCAGTCCTGGTAAGGACAGATTCTCGGCCTCCCACATCTCTGTTGCAGCCCTGGAGGGGCCCGGGTCCAAGGGTTCCCTGTGCTGGGCTCTGCCGGCGGCTCCTAATGGTAGAGCCCCGGGAGGCAAGTTGTCCTTTGCCAGGATGCCCTGGTGGTCAGGGACTGGGGATGGAGAGATGGGACACTGGGCTGTCTGCAGCCCTGGAATGGGCTGTGGCCTGCTCGCTGTGACCTGCTTAGGCCAGGACTCTTTCCCCCGCCCTCACACTCTCTCCCCCGATCCCAGACGTGAATTCCCGCTCGGCCAGGGTCCTCTTCCTTGTCGTGGTCCCAGGACACCTGGTGTTCCTCTACACCATCAGCTGCATGCAAGGTGGGCACACCACCCTCACCCTCATCTTCATCATCTTCTACATGACAGCGGCACTGCTCCAGGTAGGCCCAGCCCCGGCCAGCACAGGGGGTTCTGGGCTGCCCTGCCTGGGTGGGAGGGGAGACCCAGCCCGGGCTTGGCCATTAGATGCCATACCCCCTCTTTCTCTGGGTCTGCTTGGCCAGCAAACACTGGACAGAGGTCAAGAAGACAGACTATGTGGCTCCAGCACTCACTGACGCTGTGACTTTGGCCCAGTGTTTTCTCTTCTCTGAGCATCTGCAGGTGCATCTGCAGAGGGAGAGGGGTGGGCCAGAGGTGGAAGACAGGCAGAGGGTAGTGGATACTCAGCAGGTGGCTTTGGCGGCCACCTCACTGGCCCGCCACACAGCTCCGTTCAGCCTGCTCAGTGAAGCAAAGGGTCTCATGAAGAAAAGATGTCAGAACCTCTGCGCTAGATAATCCATCTACCTTATTATTTTTATTTAACGAAAGCTTCATCCTTCTTAACCTCAACTGTAGAGTGGTTGTGTGCTAGGAATCGCACCAAGGGCTGGCTGAGAACCAACGGTATGCAGTTGCCTAGCAGCACTTACCCAAGTCGCCCAGCTCCTTTGCAAGTGGGGTCAAGTGCAGCTCTGTGGGAAAGGGGAGGGGCCAGATGCCACGGGTCTGTAAGTGCAGGTTTCAGCGCATTCCTTGGCCTAGGTTAAAAGGAGAAGCTTTGGCTGTGTGGCCTGTCATGAGTGCCCAAGGGGACACTGGCCCCACACCTCCTCTAGACCTGTGCCGAAGCCAGTGTGACACTTGATCCCCTGGAAGATTCTTCCTAATCTCTTTGCCACCCCCTCCCGGCTGCAGTCTGAGGCTGCTCAGGAGACTAGATGTGAGGACAGCTGCTGCCATTCCCATCCTTGGGCACTTCTCAGAAGGCCCCTGGCCACCGTCTTTATTTGGACTCTTCGGCAGCTGCTAGAAAGAGTGTGAAGTTATGGAAGGTAGACTTCCACCAGGGCCAGGGCCATAAGACTACACTGCAGCTGTGTGCAGGTCAAGGGAGTATGGAGGTGCTGGGCTGTTACCTCTGACTGCCTTGGAGAAAGGACAGCAGAGCAACCAAGTTAGCCTAAAAGTAGGAATCACATCTGGCTTCGGGCTCTTAAGAGCTCTGGACCTGCATCTGGGTCCCTTATGACAGAATTCTGGTACTGCAGTCTTTTCACAATAGTTAAGAGTAAAACTTCCCAGCCAGGCACAGCGGTATGCACTTGTAATCTTACCTGCTTGGGAGCTGAGGCAGAAGGATCTGAGATTCAGGGCCAGGCTGGGCAACCTGAAAAAGACCCTATCTTAAAAAAAAAACAAACAAAACCTCCTAGATGATTGTGTTGGGATTTAAACTTTAGAAATCACTTCATTCTCACATAAACATAGTCATTTAGATACCATAGGATCCAATCAATTCCAAAGCATAAATCTTGTTAAAATATGAGTTCTGACTTAGGAGGTAGAACGTGGAGCCTGTGCTTCTGCATTTCTGATAAGCCCCCAGCTATAGTGAATGCTACTGGTCCTTAGTCCGTTAGCAAGATTATGTCTAGGTCATTCTTCATTATCTGTAGGAATAGAAAGTAAGCAAGAACACAGATAAATCAAAGCAGCAGACAGTCCAAAATGTATTTTGACTTGTTATGCATTATCTCTATAGCAGACAGTTTTATTTGGCTAGGACGAATGCTAAACTTGTCTTCTTTCACAACAGCTGAATAGGAGGGTCAGGAGAAAGCCAGCTTCCTCAGACAGCTGTCCTACAGCAGCCTCAGTCTCATCCCATTCCACCCAGAGAAGAATCTCTGTAGGAAAGACTGAGTCCAGATGCCAAGCCCCTGCCAGGACCCTGGGGAGGCCAGTCTGGCAGGAACTGGAGTGATCCAGAATTATAAGCAAGAGCACTAGGTTCCTGTGGAGGCAGGATAGAACAGGAGGCCCCTGGCCTGCTGAATGGCTTGCTGAGATGAGTGATCCCTGCCTAGCAGTATCTCCGTCTCTAAGGAGCTCTGCAGTCAGTAACTGCGGGGTGGGGAAGAACAGGGGAGTAAGCTGTCCCAGCCCAGGACTGGGGCTGGCCAAGCCTTGTGGCCCGTGGAATGGTTCCTCCCTGTGGCCTCTGGCTCCCCCTGGAGAGAGACAGCTACAGACAGGGCCTGTGTCTCCAGGTGCTGATCCTCCTGTACATCGCAGACTGGATGGTGCACTGGATGTGGGGCCGCGGCCTGGACCCAGACAACTTCTCCATCCCATACTTGACTGCTCTGGGGGACCTGCTTGGCACTGGGCTCCTGGCACTCAGCTTCCATATCCTCTGGCTCATAGGGGACCGAGACACGGATGTCGGGGACTAACTTGGTCACTCCACTTTCTCCCCATCCCTCTGCACTTTCTATTTGAATTTTTTCTTTTGTTCCCCTGCTCTACCCCTACCCCACCCCACCCTCCCAGGTCTTTTGAGGACTTCACTCTGATACCACATTCTCATTATTTTCAATGGGAATTTTTATACATTGAGCCAAGTTTGGATAGCAAAGAATTCAGGATAGATGGACTGAGATAAGCAGTTCAAATAGATTTCTGAGACAATCACCAAGTGCAATTTTGTGGTGGCACCTCTGAGCGAGGCGGGTTGTGGGAGGGGTTTCAGTCCAACATCTGGGGACATTTGGTTTAGCTTTAGTAACCTCAGTCTTGGCTCTAATGAGAAACCCTTTGTGAGTGGGCTGTGGTTATTTGGTTTTGTTGTTTTCTTTGTTCTTGTTTTAGTTGAACAGAGGAATAAGTAACACACACACACATGCATTTGTAGAAATGGACCAACTTCAGAGCACTGGGCAGGAGACAAGGCCTCTGCCTGCTGGACCGAGGCCCTGCTGCTCTCAGAGGGAGATGTACCAGCTTCAGTTCGTACACGTTCCTATGTCCTGATTGCCTGGTCAAAGCACCAGCCTCCCTCTGATTGTTTTCCACTTGAATGTCACATCCAAGAAGATGCATGCGGTGGCCTAGTCTCCCTGCTGATCCAAGTCTAACCATCAGTTTCCCAGGGTCCCTATCCACCTTGGACTTGTCCCTGCGCAGACCTCCCCCCTTGTCTCTAGCACTTCCCTCCCCAGAGCCTGCAAGGTGGGGTTCTCAGACTGGGGACAGAGGAAGGGCAGGTGGAGAACAACGTGGAGGTCATTTGTTGCTGCTGTTTTTCCTGAGGACATAATCACATGGCCCTTGGCCTCTGTCGCTTCTAAAAGCTCTCATTCTGTTGTGCCAGGGGTCGGGTTTCCTGCCCCTTGGCTCCTGCCCTCAGATGTTCTTTGTTCATTCATCCAGCAAACACAGCCTCCCCAAGGTGAGCACTTCGGCGGGGCTCATCTGAAACATTGATTGAGTAGTCAGGATGGATGCCTTTTATGTGTAAGGTATCATGCCAGGCACTGACTAGCCAGGGCAAGGGAACCAAAGTGCTAACCCCACCTCATTCCCCAGTTTCCAGAAGCCACACAGCCTTTCAATCTAGTAGAAAAAGTCTCCTCCCTCTATTTATATCTGTTTCACAAACCAGATTCGGCCTCATTCTCCCTCCAGATCCCTGCTCCACAGTGCTGAGCACAGCTCAGACCACCAGCCCCAGTGCTCTGCCCACAACAGCCCTCCTCACCTGCTCTTCCCTCCACCGCTGCTCCTCCTGCACCCAAAAGAGGGTTTGGAACCTGCGTGCCGGACATGGCTGGCTGCTTCTGCTTCTCTGTCTCACACAAAACTGGGAGAAGCCAGGGCCTCTACCTCCCCCACGCACTGCTCTGAGTGGCTCAGGAAGCCAGCCACATTCGTATGTGCACGTGTAGGCCTTGGGCTGCAGGCTTCAAGCCTGACTGATGCTCCCGTCCCTACCCTAAGGTCCGTCTCCCAGGGGAGGTTTGAGCAGTGGCCCTGTTTCTGCCAGCACATGCTTATTCAGGAGCTTGCCCTCGACATCCAGAGTGCCCGTTCTCTCCCTTCATCTCCTTCCAGGCAGCCTTCTGGAATCAGAACCTTAGAACTGGAAGGCCCCGTAGAGGTTCTCTGGTTGGAGTTGTGTCCAGCAGAGCCTATTAACACCAGCCTGAGCTTGTCTCTGCTCTGGCCTCCTTTCCCTTTTCCTCCATCTCAACACTGACTGCACATGGACTGTACAGACCCCACCCCGAGGCTGTGACCTGTGTTCTCCACCCCTCCCCTTTTCCTGGTCTCCGGAGTTCAGCTGTGCTGTCCTGCAGGACTCTAGGGCGCCCGTCCTCCTTTGCTTAGAAAGCAGCAAAGTGGACACACCCTGGCCTCAAAATATGTGAGCAGAGAGGACCATGGCGTGAGAGGAAAGGAAGATGAAGGTGACTTCAGTGGAGGGTTCATTTCTCTCCCCCTGACTGCACCAACTGCATGTACTTTTGGCCTGGCTGCAAGGAGCAATATTGGTTTACTCTTGTATCCTTCAAAAGTTACAGAACTGTGTCTTAAGAGAATTATTTATAGTTACTATAACTGAATTGACAAATGTCAACTTAACTGATAAATTATATTTGGTAAAATAAAGAGGATGTTTATTTAGATGGTTGTGTTCCTGTGTACCTCATCAAAAAGCAGCTTCAAGCCAAACACAGTGGCACATGCCTGTAATCCTTTTCAGCACCCTGAGGGGCTAAGATAGGAAGATTGCAAGTTCTGCCCAGCCTGGACAATTTAGTGACTTAGCAACACCCCATCACAAAATAAGATAAATAGCTACGCATGGTGGCACAAGCCTATAATCCCAGCAGCACTCAGGAGGCTGAGGCAAAAAGGTCACTCTGAGTCCCACTACATAGGGAGAACTTGTCACAAAAATAAAAAGGGGTGAGGATGTAGCTCAGTGCAAAGGCTTCAATCCCCAGTTCGATAAAAGTTTTAGCTTTCCTTTATAGTTCAGACTGGCCCTGAGCTCACTATGTAGCCCAGGCAAGCCTCGAACTCAGCAATCCTCCTGCCTCTGCCTCCCGAGTGCTGGGTTTATAGGTGTGAGCCACCACGCCCAGCATTGTGATGTTTGGTATGGGGGATCAAACTCTGGGGATCAAACTCAGGTCTTTGCACTTGCAAGACAGACGCTAAATCCTCAGCCCTAGCTATTTTTTTTTTTTAGTAGTCTACCTCCTCGTTGCTCAGTAGAAAACTGTCTAAGTGTGACAAGCAATAAAACATTGATGTAGAGATTGTGTGATAGAAAACATCAGCCACTGAGGAAGAGTGCTGCACTCAGGCTTTCCAGAAGCTGGTGCCAGGTCCTTGCTCTCCAGGAAACTGTGCTATGATTCCCCACATTTATCCTCTTGTGCTAAAGGTATGAGCATCTCTGCAGAAGTTTACAATCAGGGCAGGAGATTTAGCATCGTGTTTCTGGCTCCTGCCTAGCAAGCACAAGATCCCTAGTTCCATCCCCAGTAACCACATACAATAATACCGGGCATGGTGACTCACGCCCACCAGCATTCAGTACCACACACACCACAAGGCCAGGTGTGGTGGCTCACACCTATAATCCCAGCACCCAACAGGCAGAGGTAGGGGCAGGAGGATTGCTGAGTTTGAGGCTTGCCTGGGCTACATAGTGAGCTCAGGGCCAGCCTGAAGTACAAAGTGAGACCCTCTCTCAAAAAAAAAAAAAAAGTGGCTATATAGCTATAACAAAATATTTCAGCTTATCAATTTAAAAAAAGGAAAGTTTTACTTGGTTCACATTTCAGAGGGTTCAGTCTGTGGTGAGAGGCTTCACTGCTTTTGTGCCTGTGGCAAAGCAGAGTATCATGGCAGTGAGGCCATGGTGGAGAACAAAGTGCCTCAGAGCAGCTGGGAAGCAGAGAGAGGCTGAGGCCACACTCCACATCAAGGTCGTGTCTTAGTCACACATAACCACCTATTGGGCCCCATCTTTTAATAGTTTCCACCACCTTCCAGTAGCACCTAGCAAGACCAGGCTTTTATCTCATGGTCTTTTGGGAGATACCCAGATCCAGACTGTACCTAGGGCAGCGCTGGAGCCCTGGGCAACATCCTTTAACTGCCCATGGGTCAGACAGAAGGTGGTGAAGAGGGCAAGCAGATGGGAAGGGCTCCGAGTCATCATGGGCCAGCAGGTAGGCCCACTTGGAGGGTGCCAGGAAGAATGGGTGTCAGCCTGCAGGGAATAGAGAAGAGCCCTCCTGCAGAGGGAGCCATGAGCTGAGCAACGGCATGAGCGTCCGAAGGGGCATCTGGAGACTGCTGATTATTCCCTAGAGCCTGGAGTCCTACAGAACAGGACCACACAACCTTACAAGACACAGGTATGGCAAGCAGCTTTTATATTTTATGTATTTTTTTAAAATATTAGTATGTGTTTGTGGTATATAATTTTTATAATAATTATATATATTCACATATTGATCATTTTTAAACTCTTCCCCCCGCAACCTTCTCCAGATCCCTACCTATCTCCAGAAAATCTGCCACCAGTTTCCTAGCATCTCTCCTTTACCTTGCTCTTGAAATTATTTATATTTTGGGTTTCTCTGAAACAATTTTTCTGAGATGGCAGATAGAGAAAGACAGAATTTGAATGAGCCCTACCCAGGTCTGTCTGATGCCTAAGCTTCTCTGGGGACCTACTGTCCCCATAGGACACAGTCCCCACAGGATACTGCTCAACATTACATGGCATATGCTGCATGCTGAACCCTTGCCAGTCTCAGAAATCAGACTTGCCTGGGCTCTAAGACTAACTCTTCAAAGCAGTCATATGTTAATAAAGCTATTAAGAGTTAAGAGAATTGCTTGTTAATTACTTTATATCGTGTTTTCTGTATGGTCTACTTTTTATTTTGTTTTGGGTTTTTTGAGACAAGATGTCACTATGTAACTCAGGCTGGCTTTGAACTCACTATATAGTGAAGCTGGCCTTGAACTGGTGGTGATCCTCTAGTCTCAGCCTCCTGAATCCTAGGAGTATAGAATGTATAGAATGTGCCACCACACCCAGTTATACAGTATACTTTTTTTGTGTGTGTGGTACCAGGGATTGAACTTGGGCCCTTATGTGTCCAAGGTTGGCACAGTACCACTTGAGCTAAATCCCTAGCCCCCTACAGAATACTTCTTTTTTTTTTTTTTTTTTTTGCAGTACTAGGGATTGAACTTGTGCTTCCAGGGAAGGCATAGTACCACTTGAGCTAAATCCTCAACTCTGTACAGTATGCTTTTAAATAAGCCTTTTTTATAGCTTTGTTGTTATCTCTATTAATTGTACAAGGGAGAAGCTGAAGTTCAGAGAGGCTCATATCTCCACCAGGGTTCTAACATGAATCCCACATTCCTTACCACGGCTGGAGCCACACAAACGGCAAGCCAGGCTACCTTTACTATATGAGGGACACAAAACATTGCTGGAATTATTTTTTCTTTTTTTAATATTTACTTTTATTTATTTATTTATGGAATTTCTTGTTTTTTAAACAGTGACCTGCTATCTCAGTTTTGCTCATGAGACACTTTACTGCGAAATACTCTCTCCTGAACTATCATCTTACAATGGACATTTTAAAACACACCTCTCATGCGCCAGCCCTCCTCTGATGATATCTTTGCAACATAATGACGGCAGCACTTCCAGCCCAGGCCAGGCAGCCATTGTCCTGAAGTTAGTGTCTGCTTCAGCTAAAATTCAGAAACTGAATAATGCACAGAGCAATTATCTAAATATAAAATCTTTCATTTGGCTTCCAAAGAAATGTCTCACTTGTAAGATTTTTTTAAAAACACTGAAAAGAAAAATGGCAGAAAAGCGAGGACAGTTTGGGCAACCAGGAATAAAAATATTTAAGTATAATTTGACTTTATGACTATAGTTATGTCTATTTAAGCATGAATGACTACTACTATGTATTAGTGATTTTCAAAAGTTAAATTGTTGGAACTAAGTCCAAATAAGTTGAAATGCTCGGTCATATTCATATTCATAGGGCATGAGTTTCTATTTTGAGCATAAATAGTTTGCATTGTGTCCTAGTATTAAGTAAAGGAAACTTTTCACAGTTCAAGAACATTACTTTACAAGCACGCCAGACTAGCCTGCCAGACTCTGCATGTTTATCTGCCCTTGACTTTGCCACAAATCATCACATAATGTAATTTTTAAACATTTTTCATCAGCTGGTGACTAGTTCACAAATCATTCAGAAATGAAGTTTCTGGGCTTTAGGAGTTAAAAGTCATGTGAAAAAAAAAACTAAGTTTTCTTTCTCAGTACTATGGGTTGGACCCCAGAGCCTTTACATGAAACCACATCCCCAGCTCTTTTTAAATTTTTTTTTTTATTTTGAAACAGGGCCCTGCTAAGTCACTAAGTTATTCTTTCTGCCTCAGCCTCCCAAAAGGCCGGGATTACAGATGTGGGCCACTGCACCATGCTGAGAAACTTTTTTTTTTCGGCAGTACCAGGGATTGAACTCCAGGCCCTTGTGTGTCCAAGGTTGACGCGGTACCTCTTGAGCTAAATCCCCAGCCTGAGAAACTAACTCTTTAAGAGCATAACTGACCTGCCCCAGGTGGCAAAGACAGACTATCTACAACGGGCTCCCCAGTGGCAGCCCAAACACCAAGCCACAGGTGTGGGGAAGTGGAGGGAGATGTCACCACTGCCCGAGGTACCTTGAGAGACACCCTTCCAAGGCAAGAGTGGAGCCATCGTATTTCTCCCTGTAACATCCATACTTCAAAAGACAGACGATCCTCCCATGGCATATACTCATGCTCTACATTCTGTGTCTCACTTGGCTTAGAGTCTGGCAATCCCTTTGCTACAGCAGGGTCAGAGCTGGCAGCCAGAATCCTCTGGATGCACCTAGAATTCTCCCCTCTTCCAGCCAGACACCACTGCTAGGCTGCCTTCTCTAGCCAGGCCGAATTCTTTTTTTTTTTTTTTTTTTTTTTTTTTTTTTTTTTTTTTTTTT